>CAAHFI010753832.1:0-18165 GCA_900893395.1 Euglena gracilis
GAAAACCCTTCCTTGGTTCGGTTTTTTTGCGGATCCTTCGGCCTCGGCTTTTTGTTGAGGCGGCCGCCGGGCTTTCGAAGCCAAACTTTTCAATGTTTTCTTTTTGTCCTTAGGCTTTTTCCCTTGATCATTGAATCCATTTTTTCTTCAAATTCTTGTTCTTGCAGCACAATCATTGATTTTTTTGTAGTTTTTGTACCAGTGCATTGGTTGGGTAAAGAACCCTGTGTGTGAGATTGATTTGGAATTGGTGGGTTCGAGTGGGGACTTTCTTAGGTTAATTAGGAAAATTGGCAAATCCTACTGTGGAAAATTGGTCGGCGGTCTTGAAAATTTCAAAGAATCGGCCCAGCAAGGCCAAAATTGAGTTCAGGCTTTCAAGCCGAACCATAATAATCTTTTCCCTAGGTTAAATTCGACTGAAAACCAAAAAATGGAATTTCAGTGATTTTCGGCCCCACTCAGGCAAATTTTGGCCAATTTTTGGGTTAGGACCCTTTACACTGTCATGAAAAATTGGCGTGCGGTTGAGAGGCCGGTGGTCCTCAACGGGTGAGGCTTGTCGCGGGGCACTCTACACACGACAGAAGGCACAACGACAGGGAGTGGCGGACATCACGGCACACGACACGCTTTACACAAAAAAGAGCCATACTTTGGCGAAAACATCTCGTTGAAGTGGGGAATTGGCGCTCTGAGGAAGGCAACACTACTCCCTCGGTCGTTGTTTTGCGGAATGCCCGAGCGACGGCATTCACGTATGTATGAAAAGAGTTGCCGAACGATTCCCTGAAACGAACAAAGTTCCCGACTGCTGCTCACGTTGAGCCACACATTGTTCGATGACGCTCGCCTCATCGAACCAACAGGCTGGGGTCCAGCTCCCATTCCGTCCCGGCAACAAAGAAAGCATCCAGCTCAGGATAAGAGGCTTGCCGATGTTGACACAGTTTGGCGAACTCCAAACTGTGGGCAACAGCAGCAAGCTCTGCACCTACGGAGCCGGACTTTTTCGTTGTGTTGCCCTGTGCCAGCAAGGTGCCATGAAGGGGGTCAACCTTCGGCTTCTTGGCATCTTGCTGGTATACCGCAAGAGCAGCCCGGAACAGTTCCGTCCTAGGGGGAGGTGGCAAAAGACCATTCACAAAGTTTGCCGTGCGTTTAGCCATACTGGGAGGGCTGCGGAAAAAAGAAAAGAAAGAAAAAAGGGGGTGACACGTTTTTCAATGAGGGCATTTGTGGCAATGACAAGTTTTCCATTAAGGCATCTGTGTTCAGGCACGTTTTCCATTAAGGCATCTGTGTCCAGCACGTTTTCCATTAAGGCATTTATGGCAATGACACGTTTCCATTAAGGCATTTGTGTTCAGGCACGTTTTCCATTAGGGCATCTGTGGCAACCCTGAGTAAAAATCAAAAACGCTGTTGAAAACCCTTCCTTGGTTCGGTTTTTTTGCGGATCCTTCGGCCTCGGCTTTTTGTTGAGGCGGCCGCCGGGCTTCGAAGCCAAACTTTTCAATGTTTTTCTTTTTGTCCTTAGGCTTTTTCCCTTGATCATTGAAATCCTTTTTTCTTCAAATTCTTGTTCTTGCCTGCACAATCAATTGATTTTTTTTGTAGTTTTGTACCAGTGCATTGGTTGGGTAAAGAACCCTGTGTGTGAGATTGATTTGGAATTGGTGGGTTCGAGTGGGGACTTTCTTAGGTTAATTAGGGAAAATTGGCAAATCCTACTGTGGAAATTGGTCGGCCGGTTTGAAAATTTCAAGAATCGGCCCAGCAAGGCCAAAAATTGAGTTCAGGCTTTCAAGCCGAACCATAATAATCTTTTCCTAGGTTAAATTCGACTGAAAACCAAAAAATGGAATTTCAGTGATTTTCGGCCCCACTCAGGCAAATTTTGGCCAATTTTTGGGTTAGGACCCTTTACACTGTCATGAAAAATTGGCGTGCGGTTGAGAGCCGGGTGGTCCTCAACGGGTGAGGCTGGTCGGGGCACTCTACAACACGACAGAAGGCACAACGACAGGGAGTGGCGGACATCACGGCACACGACACGCTTTACACAAAAAAGAGCCATACTTTGGCGAAAACATCTCGTTGAAGTGGGGAATTGGCGCTCTGAGGAAGGCAACACTACTCCCTCGGTCGTTGTTTTGCGGAATGCCGAGCGACGGCATTCACGTATGTATGAAAAGAAGTTGCCGAACGATTCCCTGAAACGAACAAAGTTCCCGACTGCTGCTCACGTTGAGCCACACATTGTTCGATGACGCTCGCCTCATCGACAACAGGCTGGGGTCCAGCTCCCATTCCGTCCCGGCAACAAAGAAAGCATCCAGCTCAGGAAGAGCTTGCCGATGTTGACACAGTTTGGCGAAACTCCAAACTGTGGGCAACAGCAGCAAGCTCTGCACCTACGGAGCCGGACTTTTTCGTTGTGTTGCCCTGTGCCAGCAAGGTGCCATGAAGGGGGTCAACCTTCGGCTTCTTGGCATCTTGCTGGTATACCGCAAGAGCAGCCCGGAACAGTTCCGTCCTAGGGGGAGGTGGCAAAAGACCATTCACAAAGTTTGCCGTGCGTTTAGCCATACTGGGAGGGCTGCGGAAAAGAAAAGAAAGAAAAAAGGGGGGTGACACGTTTTTCAATGAGGGCATTTGTGGCAATGACAATTTTCCATTAAGGCTCTGTTTCAGGCACGTTTTCCATTAAGGCATTTATGGCAATGACACGTTTTCCATTAAGGCATTTGTGTTCAGGCACGTTTTCCATTAGGGCATCTGTGGCAACCCTGAGTAAAAATCAAAAAACGCTGTTGAAAACCCTTCCTTGGTTCGGTTTTTTTGCGGATCCTTCGGCCTCGGCTTTTTGTTGAGGCGGCCGCCGGGCTTCGAAGCCAAACTTTCAATGTTTTTCTTTTTGTCCTTAGGCTTTTTCCCTTGATCATTGAAATCCATTTTTTCTTCAAATTCTTGTTCTTGCATGCACAATCAATTGATTTTTTTTGTAGTTTTGTACCAGTGCATTGGTTGGGTAAAGAACCCTGTGTGTGAGATTGATTTGGAATTGGTGGGTTCGAGTGGGGACTTTCTTAGGTTAATTAGGGAAAATTGGCAAATCCTACTGTGGAAAATTGGTCGGCCGGTCTTGAAAATTTCAATGAATCGGCCCAGCAAGGCCAAAATTGAGTTCAGGCTTTCAAGCCGAACCATAATAATTTTTCCTAGGTTAAATTCGACTGAAAACCAAAAAATGGAATTTCAGTGATTTTCGGCCCACTCAGGCAAATTTTGGCCAATTTTTGGGTTAGGACCCTTTACACTGTCATGAAAAATTGGCGTGCGGTTGAGAGGCCGGGTGGTCCTCAACGGGTGAGGCTGTCGGGGCACTCTACAACACGACAGAAGGCACAACGACAGGGAGTGGCGGACATCACGGCACACGACACGCTTTACACAAAAAAGAGCCATACTTTGGCGAAAACATCTCGTTGAAGTGGGGAATTGGCGCTCTGAGGAAGGCAACACTACTCCCTCGGTCGTTGTTTTGCGGAATGCCGAGCGACGGCATTCACGTATGTATGAAAAGAGGTTGCCGAACGATTCCCTGAAACGAACAACAGTTCCCGACTGCTGCTCACGTTGAGCCACACATTGTTCGATGACGCTCGCCTCATCGAACAACAGGCTGGGGTCCAGCTCCCATTCCGTCCGGCAACAAAGAAAGCATCCAGCTCAGGATAAGAGACTTGCCGATGTTGACACAGTTGGCGAACTCCAAACTGTGGGCAACAGCAGCAAGCTCTGCACCTACGGAGCCGGACTTTTTCGTTGTGTTGCCCTGTGCCAGCAAGGTGCCATGAAGGGGTCAACCTTCGGCTTCTTGGCATCTTGCTGGTATACCGCAAGAGCAGCCCGGAACAGTTCCGTCCTAGGGGAGGTGGCAAAAGACCATTCACAAAGTTTGCCGTGCGTTTAGCCATACTGGGAGGGCTGCGGAAAAAAGAAAAGAAAGAAAAAAGGGGGTGACACGTTTTCAATGAGGGCATTTGTGGCAATGACAAGTTTTCCATTAAGGCATCTGTGTTCAGGCACGTTTTCCATTAAGGCATTTATGGCAATGACACGTTTTCCATTAAGGCATTTGTGTTCAGGCACGTTTTCCATTAGGGCATCTGTGGCAACCCTGAGTAAAAAAAAACGCTGTTGAAAACCCTTCCTTGGTTCGGTTTTTTTGCGGATCCTTCGGCCTCGGCTTTTTGTTGAGGCGGCCGCCGGGCTTCGAAGCCAAACTTTTCAATGTTTTTCTTTTTGTCCTTAGGCTTTTTCCCTTGATCATTGAAATCCATTTTTTCTTCAAATTCTTGTTCTTGCACACAATCAATTGATTTTTTTTGTAGTTTTGTACCAGTGCATTGGTTGGGTAAAGAACCCTGTGTGTGAGATTGATTTGGAATTGGTGGGTTCGAGTGGGGACTTTCTTAGGTTAATTAGGGAAAATTGGCAAATCCTACTGTGGAAAATTGGTCGGCCGGTCTTGAAAATTTCAATGAATCGGCCCAGCAAGGCCAAAAATTGAGTTCAGGCTTTCAAGCCGAACCATAATAATCTTTTCCCTAGGTTAAATTCGACTGAAAACCAAAAAATGGAATTTCAGTGATTTTCGGCCCCACTCAGGCAAATTTTGGCCAATTTTTGGGTTAGGACCCCTTTACACTGTCATGAAAAATTGGCGTGCGGTTGAGAGGCCGGGTGGTCCTCAACGGGTGAGGCTGTCGGGGGCACTCTACAACACGACAGAAGGCACAACGACAGGGAGTGGCGGACATCACGGCACACGACACGCTTTACACAAAAAAGAGCCATACTTTGGCGAAAACATCTCGTTGAAGTGGGGGAATTGGCGCTCTGAGGAAGGCAACACTACTCCCTCGGTCGTTGTTTTGCGGAATGCCGAGCGACGGCATTCACGTATGTATGAAAAGAAGTTGCCGAACGATTCCCTGAAACGAACAAAGTTCCCGACTGCTGCTCACGTTGAGCCACACATTGTTCGATGACGCTCGCCTCATCGACAACAGGCTGGGGTCCAGCTCCCATTCCGTCCCGGCAACAAAGAAAGCATCCAGCTCAGGATAAGAGGACTTGCCGATGTTGACACAGTTTGGCGAACTCCAAACTGTGGGCAACAGCAGTAAGCTCTGCACCTACGGAGCCGGACTTTTTCGTTGTGTTGCCCTGTGCCAGCAAGGTGCCATGAAGGGGGTCAACCTTCGGCTTCTTGGCATCTTGCTGGTATACCGCAAGAGCAGCCCGGAACAGTTCCGTCCTAGGGGGAGGTGGCAAAAGACCATTCACAAAGTTTGCCGTGCGTTTAGCCATACTGGGAGGGCTGCGGAAAAAAGAAAAGAAAGAAAAAAGGGGGTGACACGTTTTTCAATGAGGGCATTTGTGGCAATGACAAGTTTTCCATTAAGGCATCTGTGTTCAGGCACGTTTTCCATTAAGGCATTTATGGCAATGACACGTTTTCCATTAAGGCATTTGTGTTCAGGCACGTTTTCCATTAGGGCATCTGTGGCAACCCTGAGTAAAAATCAAAAAACGCTGTTGAAAACCCTTCCTTGGTTCGGTTTTTTTGCGGATCCTTCGGCCTCGGCTTTTTGTTGAGGCGGCCGCCGGGCTTCGAAGCCAAACTTTTCAATGTTTTTCTTTTTGTCCTTAGGCTTTTTCCCTTGATCATTGAAATCCATTTTTTCTTCAAATTCTTGTTCTTGCACGCACAATCAATTGATTTTTTTTGTAGTTTTGTACCAGTGCATTGGTTGGGTAAAGAACCCTGTGTGTGAGATTGATTTGGAATTGGTGGGTTCGAGTGGGGACTTTCTTAGGTTAATTAGGGAAAATTGGCAAATCCTACTGTGGAAAATTGGTCGGCCGGTCTTGAAAATTTCAATGAATCGGCCCAGCAAGGCCAAAAATTGAGTTCAGGCTTTCAAGCCGAACCATAATAATCTTTTCCCTAGGTTAAATTCGACTGAAAACCAAAAAATGGAATTTCAGTGATTTTCGGCCCCACTCAGGCAAATTTTGGCCAATTTTTGGGTTAGGACCCCTTTACACTGTCATGAAAAATTGGCGTGCGGTTGAGAGGCCGGGTGGTCCTCAACGGGTGAGGCTGGTCGGGGCACTCTACAACACGACAGAAGGCACAACGACAGGGAGTGGCGGACATCACGGCACACGACACGCTTTACACAAAAAAGAGCCATACTTTGGCGAAAACATCTCGTTGAAGTGGGGAATTGGCGCTCTGAGGAAGGCAACACTACTCCCTCGGTCGTTGTTTTGCGGAATGCCCGAGCGACGGCATTCACGTATGTATGAAAAGAGTTGCCGAACGATTCCCTGAAACGAACAAAGTTCCCGACTGCTGCTCACGTTGAGCCACACATTGTTCGATGACGCTCGCCTCATCGACAACAGGCTGGGGTCCAGCTCCCATTCCGTCCCGGCAACAAAGAAAGCATCCAGCTCAGGATCAGAGCTTGCCGATGTTGACACAGTTTGGCGAACTCCAAACTGTGGGCAACAGCAGTAAGCTCTGCACCTACGGAGCCGGACTTTTTCGTTGTGTTGCCCTGTGCCAGCAAGGTGCCATGAAGGGGGTCAACCTTCGGCTTCTTGGCATCTTGCTGGTATACCGCAAGAGCAGCCCGGAACAGTTCCGTCCTAGGGGGAGGTGGCAAAAGACCATTCACAAAGTTTGCCGTGCGTTTAGCCATACTGGGAGGGCTGCGGAAAAAAGAAAAGAAAGAAAAAAGGGGGGTGACACGTTTTTCAATGAGGGCATTTGTGGCAATGACAAGTTTTCCATTAAGGCATCTGTGTTCAGGCACGTTTTCCATTAAGGCATTTATGGCAATGACACGTTTTCCATTAAGGCATTTGTGTTCAGGCACGTTTTCCATTAGGGCATCTGTGGCAACCCTGAGTAAAAATCAAAAAACGCTGTTGAAAACCCTTCCTTGGTTCGGTTTTTTTTGCGGATCCTTCGGCCTCGGCTTTTTGTTGAGGCGGCCGCCGGGCTTCGAAGCCAAACTTTTCAATGTTTTTCTTTTTGTCCTTAGGCTTTTTCCCTTGATCATTGAAATCCATTTTTTCTTCAAATTCTTGTTCTTGCACGCACAATCAATTGATTTTTTTTGTAGTTTTGTACCAGTGCATTGGTTGGGTAAAGAACCCTGTGTGTGAGATTGATTTGGAATTGGTGGGTTCGAGTGGGGACTTTCTTAGGTTAATTAGGGAAAATTGGCAAATCCTACTGTGGAAAATTGGTCGGCCGGTCTTGAAAATTTCAATGAATCGGCCCAGCAAGGCCAAAAATTGAGTTCAGGCTTTCAAGCCGAACCATAATAATCTTTTCCCTAGGTTAAATTCGACTGAAAACCAAAAAATGGAATTTCAGTGATTTTCGGCCCCACTCAGGCAAATTTTGGCCAATTTTTGGGTTAGGACCCCTTTACACTGTCATGAAAAATTGGCGTGCGGTTGAGAGGCCGGGTGGTCCTCAACGGGTGAGGCTTGTCGGGGCACTCTACAACACGACAGAAGGCACAACGACAGGGAGTGGCGGACATCACGGCACACGACACGCTTTACACAAAAAAGAGCCATACTTTGGCGAAAACATCTCGTTGAAGTGGGGAATTGGCGCTCTGAGGAAGGCAACACTACTCCCTCGGTCGTTGTTTTGCGGAATGCCCGAGCGACGGCATTCACGTATGTATGAAAAGAAGTTGCCGAACGATTCCCTGAAACGAACAAAGTTCCCGACTGCTGCTCACGTTGAGCCACACATTGTTCGATGACGCTCGCCTCATCGAAACAGGCTGGGGTCCAGCTCCCATTCCGTCCCGGCAACAAAGAAAGCATCCAGCTCAGGATCAGAGACTTGCCGATGTTGACACAGTTTGGCGAACTCCAAACTGTGGGCAACAGCAGTAAGCTCTGCACCTACGGAGCCGGACTTTTTCGTTGTGTTGCCCTGTGCCAGCAAGGTGCCATGAAGGGGGTCAACCTTCGGCTTCTTGGCATCTTGCTGGTATACCGCAAGAGCAGCCCGGAACAGTTCCGTCCTAGGGGGAGGTGGCAAAAGACCATTCACAAAGTTTGCCGTGCGTTTAGCCATACTGGGAGGGCTGCGGAAAAAAGAAAAGAAAGAAAAAAGGGGGGTGACACGTTTTTCAATGAGGGCATTTGTGGCAATGACAAGTTTTCCATTAAGGCATCTGTGTTCAGGCACGTTTTCCATTAAGGCATTTATGGCAATGACACGTTTTCCATTAAGGCATTTGTGTTCAGGCACGTTTTCCATTAGGGCATCTGTGGCAACCCTGAGTAAAAATCAAAAAACGCTGTTGAAAACCCTTCCTTGGTTCGGTTTTTTTGCGGATCCTTCGGCCTCGGCTTTTTGTTGAGGCGGCCGCCGGGCTTCGAAGCCAAACTTTTCAATGTTTTTCTTTTTGTCCTTAGGCTTTTTCCCTTGATCATTGAAATCCATTTTTTCTTCAAATTCTTGTTCTTGCACACAATCAATTGATTTTTTTTGTAGTTTTGTACCAGTGCATTGGTTGGGTAAAGAACCCTGTGTGTGAGATTGATTTGGAATTGGTGGGTTCGAGTGGGGACTTTCTTAGGTTAATTAGGGAAAATTGGCAAATCCTACTGTGGAAAATTGGTCGGCCGGTCTTGAAAATTTCAATGAATCGGCCCAGCAAGGCCAAAAATTGAGTTCAGGCTTTCAAGCCGAACCATAATAATCTTTTCCCTAGGTTAAATTCGACTGAAAACCAAAAAATGGAATTTCAGTGATTTTCGGCCCCACTCAGGCAAATTTTGGCCAATTTTTGGGTTAGGACCCCTTTACACTGTCATGAAAAATTGGCGTGCGGTTGAGAGGCCGGGTGGTCCTCAACGGGTGAGGCTGTCGGGGCACTCTACAACACGACAGAAGGCACAACGACAGGGAGTGGCGGACATCACGGCACACGACACGCTTTACACAAAAAAGAGCCATACTTTGGCGAAAACATCTCGTTGAAGTGGGGGAATTGGCGCTCTGAGGAAGGCAACACTACTCCCTCGGTCGTTGTTTTGCGGAATGCCCGAGCGACGGCATTCACGTATGTATGAAAAGAAGTTGCCGAACGATTCCCTGAAACGAACAAAGTTCCCGACTGCTGCTCACGTTGAGCCACACATTGTTCGATGACGCTCGCCTCATCGACAACAGGCTGGGGTCCAGCTCCCATTCCGTCCCGGCAACAAAGAAAGCATCCAGCTCAGGATCAGAGACTTGCCGATGTTGACACAGTTTGGCGAACTCCAAACTGTGGGCAACAGCAGTAAGCTCTGCACCTACGGAGCCGGACTTTTTCGTTGTGTTGCCCTGTGCCAGCAAGGTGCCATGAAGGGGGTCAACCTTCGGCTTCTTGGCATCTTGCTGGTATACCGCAAGAGCAGCCCGGAACAGTTCCGTCCTAGGGGGAGGTGGCAAAAGACCATTCACAAAGTTTGCCGTGCGTTTAGCCATACTGGGAGGGCTGCGGAAAAAAGAAAAGAAAGAAAAAAGGGGGGTGACACGTTTTCAATGAGGGCATTTGTGGCAATGACAAGTTTTCCATTAAGGCATCTGTGTTCAGGCACGTTTTCCATTAAGGCATTTATGGCAATGACACGTTTTCCATTAAGGCATTTGTGTTCAGGCACGTTTTCCATTAGGGCATCTGTGGCAACCCTGAGTAAAAATCAAAAAACGCTGTTGAAAACCCTTCCTTGGTTCGGTTTTTTTGCGGATCCTTCGGCCTCGGCTTTTTGTTGAGGCGGCCGCCGGGCTTCGAAGCCAAACTTTTCAATGTTTTTCTTTTTGTCCTTAGGCTTTTTCCCTTGATCATTGAAATCCATTTTTTCTTCAAATTCTTGTTCTTGCACGCACAATCAATTGATTTTTTTTGTAGTTTTGTACCAGTGCATTGGTTGGGTAAAGAACCCTGTGTGTGAGATTGATTTGGAATTGGTGGGTTCGAGTGGGGACTTTCTTAGGTTAATTAGGGAAAATTGGCAAATCCTACTGTGGAAAATTGGTCGGCCGGTCTTGAAAATTTCAAATGAATCGGCCCAGCAAGGCCAAAAATTGAGTTCAGGCTTTCAAGCCGAACCATAATAATCTTTTCCCTAGGTTAAATTCGACTGAAAACCAAAAAATGGAATTTCAGTGATTTTCGGCCCCACTCAGGCAAATTTTGGCCAATTTTTTGGGTTAGGACCCCTTTACACTGTCATGAAAAATTGGCGTGCGGTTGAGAGGCCGGGTGGTCCTCAACGGGTGAGGCTTGTCGGGGCACTCTACAACACGACAGAAGGCACAACGACAGGGAGTGGCGGACATCACGGCACACGACACGCTTTACACAAAAAAGAGCCATACTTTGGCGAAAACATCTCGTTGAAGTGGGGGAATTGGCGCTCTGAGGAAGGCAACACTACTCCCTCGGTCGTTGTTTTGCGGAATGCCCGAGCGACGGCATTCACGTATGTATGAAAAGAGTTGCCGAACGATTCCCTGAAACGAACAAAGTTCCCGACTGCTGCTCACGTTGAGCCACACATTGTTCGATGACGCTCGCCTCATCGACAACAGGCTGGGGTCCAGCTCCCATTCCGTCCCGGCAACAAAGAAAGCATCCAGCTCAGGATAAGAGGCTTGCCGATGTTGACACAGTTTGGCGAACTCCAAACTGTGGGCAACAGCAGTAAGCTCTGCACCTACGGAGCCGGACTTTTTCGTTGTGTTGCCCTGTGCCAGCAAGGTGCCATGAAGGGGGTCAACCTTCGGCTTCTTGGCATCTTGCTGGTATACCGCAAGAGCAGCCCGGAACAGTTCCGTCCTAGGGGGAGGTGGCAAAAGACCATTCACAAAGTTTGCCGTGCGTTTAGCCATACTGGGAGGGCTGCGGAAAAAAGAAAAGAAAGAAAAAAAGGGGGTGACACGTTTTTCAATGAGGGCATTTGTGGCAATGACAAGTTTTCCATTAAGGCATCTGTGTTCAGGCACGTTTTCCATTAAGGCATTTATGGCAATGACACGTTTTCCATTAAGGCATTTGTGTTCAGGCACGTTTTCCATTAGGGCATCTGTGGCAACCCTGAGTAAAAATCAAAAAACGCTGTTGAAAACCCTTCCTTGGTTCGGTTTTTTTGCGGATCCTTCGGCCTCGGCTTTTTGTTGAGGCGGCCGCCGGGCTTCGAAGCCAAACTTTTCAATGTTTTTCTTTTTGTCCTTAGGCTTTTTCCCTTGATCATTGAAATCCATTTTTTCTTCAAATTCTTGTTCTTGCATGCACAATCAATTGATTTTTTTTTGTAGTTTTGTACCAGTGCATTGGTTGGGTAAAGAACCCTGTGTGTGAGATTGATTTGGAATTGGTGGGTTCGAGTGGGGACTTTCTTAGGTTAATTAGGGAAAATTGGCAAATCCTACTGTGGAAAATTGGTCGGCCGGTCTTGAAAATTTCAATGAATCGGCCCAGCAAGGCCAAAAATTGAGTTCAGGCTTTCAAGCCGAACCATAATAATCTTTTCCCTAGGTTAAATTCGACTGAAAACCAAAAAATGGAATTTCAGTGATTTTCGGCCCCACTCAGGCAAATTTTGGCCAATTTTTGGGTTAGGACCCCTTTACACTGTCATGAAAATTGGCGTGCGGTTGAGAGGCCGGGTGGTCCTCAACGGGTGAGGCTTGTCGGGGGCACTCTACAACACGACAGAAGGCACAACGACAGGGAGTGGCGGACATCACGGCACACGACACGCTTTACACAAAAAAGAGCCATACTTTGGCGAAAACATCTCGTTGAAGTGGGGGAATTGGCGCTCTGAGGAAGGCAACACTACTCCCTCGGTCGTTGTTTTGCGGAATGCCGAGCGACGGCATTCACGTATGTATGAAAGAGAAGTTGCCGAACGATTCCCTGAAACGAACAAAGTTCCCGACTGCTGCTCACGTTGAGCCACACATTGTTCGATGCTCGCCTCATCGACAACAGGCTGGGGTCCAGCTCCCATTCCGTCCCGGCAACAAAGAAAGCATCCAGCTCAGGATAGAGAGGCTTGCCGATGTTGACACAGTTTGGCGAACTCCAAACTGTGGGCAACAGCAGCAAGCTCTGCACCTACGGAGCCGGACTTTTTCGTTGTGTTGCCCTGTGCCAGCAAGGTGCCATGAAGGGGGTCAACCTTCGGCTTCTTGGCATCTTGCTGGTATACCGCAAGAGCAGCCCGGAACAGTTCCGTCCTAGGGGGAGGTGGCAAAAGACCATTCACAAAGTTTGCCGTGCGTTTAGCCATACTGGGAGGGCTGCGGAAAAAAGAAAAGAAAGAAAAAGGGGGTGACACGTTTTTCAATGAGGGCATTTGTGGCAATGACAAGTTTTCCATTAAGGCATCTGTGTTCAGGCACGTTTTCCATTAAGGCATTTATGCAATGACACGTTTCCATTAAGGCATTGTGTTCAGGCACGTTTTCCATTAGGGCATCTGTGGCAACCCTGAGTAAAAATCAAAAAACGCTGTTGAAAAACCCTTCCTTGGTTCGGTTTTTTTGCGGATCCTTCGGCCTCGGCTTTTTGTTGAGGCGGCCGCCGGGCTTCGAAGCCAAACTTTTCAATGTTTTTCTTTTTGTCCTTAGGCTTTTCCTTGATCATTGAAATCCATTTTTTCTTCAAATTCTTGTTCTTGCAGCACAATCAATTGATTTTTTTTTGTAGTTTTGTACCAGTGCATTGGTTGGGTAAAGAACCCTGTGTGTGAGATTGATTTGGAATTGGTGGTTCGAGTGGGGACTTTCTTAGGTTAATTAGGGAAAATTGGCAAATCCTACTGTGGAAAATTGGTCGGCCGGTCTTGAAAATTTCAAATGAATCGGCCCAGCAAGGCCAAAAATTGAGTTCAGGCTTTCAAGCCGAACCATAATAATCTTTTCCCTAGGTTAAATTCGACTGAAAACCAAAAAATGGAATTTCAGTGATTTTCGGCCCCACTCAGGCAAATTTTGGCCAATTTTTGGGTTAGGACCCCTTTACACTGTCATGAAAATTGGCGTGCGGTTGAGAGGCCGGGTGGTCCTCAACGGGTGAGGCTGGTCGGGGCACTCTACAACACGACAGAAGCACAACGACAGGGAGTGGCGGACATCACGGCACACGACACGCTTTACACAAAAAAGAGCCATACTTTGGCGAAAACATCTCGTTGAAGTGGGGAATTGGCGCTCTGAGGAAGGCAACACTACTCCCTCGGTCGTTGTTTTGCGGAATGCCCGAGCGACGGCATTCACGTATGTATGAAAAGAGGTTGCCGAACGATTCCCTGAAACGAACAAAGTTCCCGACTGCTGCTCACGTTGAGCCACACATTGTTCGATGACGCTCGCCTCATCGAACAACAGGCTGTGGGTCCAGCTCCCATTCCGTCCCGGCAACAAAGAAAGCATCCAGCTCAGGATCAGGCTTGCGATGTTGACACAGTTTGGCGAACTCCAAACTGTGGCAACAGCAGCAAGCTCTGCACCTACGGAGCCGGACTTTTTCGTTGTGTTGCCCCTGTGCCAGCAAGGTGCCATGAAGGGGGTCAACCTTCGGCTTCTTGGCATCTTGCTGGTATACCGCAAGAGCAGCCCGGAACAGTTCCGTCCTAGGGGGAGGTGGCAAAAGACCATTCACAAAGTTTGCCGTCGTTTAGCCATACTGGGAGGGCTGCGGAAAAAAGAAAAGAAAGAAAAAGGGGGGTGACACGTTTTTCAATGAGGGCATTTGTGGCAATGACAAGTTTTCCATTAAGGCATCTGTGTTCAGGCACGTTTCCATTAAGGCATTTATGGCAATGACACGTTTTCCATTAAGGCATTTGTGTTCAGGCACTTTTCCATTAGGGCATCTGTGGCAACCCTGAGTAAAAATCAAAAAACGCTGTTGAAAACCCTTCCTTGGTTCGGTTTTTTTTGCGGATCCTTCGGCCTCGGCTTTTTGTTGAGGCGGCCGCCGGGCTTCGAAGCCAAACTTTTCAATGTTTTTCTTTTTGTCCTTAGGCTTTTTCCCTTGATCATTGAAATCCGTTTTTTCTTCAAATTCTTGTTCTTGCATGCACAATCAATTGATTTTTTTTTGTAGTTTTGTACCATGCATTGGTTGGTAAAGAACCCTGTGTGTGAGATTGATTTGGAATTGGTGGGTTCGAGTGGGGACTTTCTTAGGTAATTAGGGAAAATTGGCAAATCCTACTGTGGAAAATTGGTCGGCCGGTCTTGAAAATTTCAAAGAATCGGCCAGCAGGCCAAAAATTGAGTTCAGGCTTTCAAGCCGACCATAATAATCTTTTCCCTAGGTTAATTCGACTGAAAACCAAAAATGGAATTTCAGTGATTTTCGGCCCCACTCAGGCAAATTTTGGCCAATTTTTTGGGTTAGGACCCTTTACACTGTCATGAAAAATTGGCGTGCGGTTGAGAGGCCGGGTGGTCCTCAACGGGTGAGGCTGGTCGGGGCACTCTACAACACGACAGAAGGCACAACGACAGGGAGTGGCGGACATCACGGCACACGACACGCTTTTACACAAAAAAGAGCCATACTTTTGGCGAAAACATCTCGTTGAAGTGGGGGAATTGGCGCTCTGAGGAAGCAACACTACCCTCGGTCGTTGTTTTGCGGAATGCCCGAGCGACGGCATTCACGTATGTATGAAAAGAAGTTGCCGAACGATTCCCTGAAACGAACAAAGTTCCCGACTGCTGCTCACGTTGAGCCACACATTGTTCGATGACTCTCGCCTCATCGACAACAGGCTGGGGTCCAGCTCCCATTCCGTCCCGGCAACAAAGAAAGCATCCAGCTCAGGATAAGAGGCTTGCCGATGTTGACACAGTTTGGCGAACTCCAAACTGTGGGCAACAGCAGTAAGCTCTGCACCTACGGAGCCGGACTTTTTCGTTGTGTTGCCCTGTGCCAGCAAGGTGCCATGAAGGGGTCAACCTTCGGCTTCTTGGCATCTTGCTGGTATACCGCAAGAGCAGCCGGAACAGTTCCGTCCTAGGGGGAGGTGGCAAAAGACCATTCACAAAGTTTGCCGTGCGTTTAGCCATACTGGAGGGCTGCGGAAAAAAGAAAAGAAAAGAAAACGGGGGGTGACACGTTTTTCAATGAGGGATTTGTGGCAATGACAAGTTTTCCATTAAGGCATCTGTGTTCAGGCACGTTTTCCATTAAGGCATTTATGCAATGACACGTTTCCATTAAGGCATTTGTGTTCAGGCACGTTTTCCATTAGGGCATCTGTGGCAACCCTGAGTAAAAATCAAAAAAGCTGTTGAAAACCCTTCCTTGGTTCGGTTTTTTGCGGATCCTTCGGCCTCGGCTTTTTGTTGAGGCGGCCGCCGGGCTTCGAAGCCAAACTTTTCAATGTTTTTCTTTTTGTCCTTAGGCTTTTTCCTTGATCATTGAAATCCATTTTTTCTTCAAATTCTTGTTCTTGCACACACAATCAATTGATTTTTTTTTGTAGTTTTGTACCAGTGCATTGGTTGGGTAAAGAACCCTGTGTGTGAGATTGATTTGGAATTGGTGGGTTCGAGTGGGGACTTTCTTAGGTTAATTAGGGAAAATTGGCAAATCCTACTGTGGAAAATTGGTCGGCCGGTCTTGAAAATTTCAAAAATCGGCCCAGCAAGGCCAAAAATTGAGTTCAGGCTTTCAAGCCGAACCATAATAATCTTTTCCTAGGTTAAATTCGACTGAAAACCAAAAATGAATTTCAGTGATTTTCGGCCCCACTCAGGCAAATTTTGGCCAATTTTTGGGTTAGGACCCCTTTACACTGTCATGAAAAATTGGCGTGCGGTTGAGAGGCCGGGTGGTCCCAACGGGTGAGGCTGGTCGGGGCACTCTACAACACGAACAGAAGGCACAACGACAGGGAGTGGCGGACATCACGGCACACGACACGCTTTACACAAAAGAGCCATACTTTGGCGAAAACATCTCGTTGAAGTGGGGGAATTGGCGCTCTGAGGAAGGCAACACTACTCCCGGTCGTTGTTTTGCGGAATGCCCGAGCGACGGCATTCACGTATGTATGAAAGAGGTTGCCGAACGATTCCCTGAAACGAACAAGTTCCCGACTGCTGCTCACGTTGAGCCACACATTGTTCGATGACGCTCGCCTCATCGAACAACAGGCTGGGGTCCAGCTCCCATTCCGTCCCGGCAACAAAGAAAGCATCCAGCTCAGGATAAGACTTGCGATGTTGACACAGTTTGGCGAACTCCAACTGTGGGCAACAGCAAGCAAGCTCTGCACCTACGGAGCCGGACTTTTTCGTTGTGTTGCCCTGTGCCAGCAAGGTGCCATGAAGGGGGTCAACCTTCGGCTTCTTTGGCATCTTGCTGGTATACCGCAAGAGCAGCCCGGAACAGTTCCGTCCTAGGGGAGGTGGCAAAAGACATTCACAAGTTTGCCGTGCGTTTAGCCATACTGGGAGGGCTGCGGAAAAAAGAAAAGAAAGAAAAAAGGGGGGACACGTTTTTCAATGAGGCATTTGTGGCAATGACAAGTTTTCCATTAAGGCATCTGTGTTCAGCACGTTTTCCATTAAGGCATTTATGGCAATGACACGTTTTCCATTAAGGCATTTGTGTTCAGGCACGTTTTCCATTAGGGCATCTGTGGCAACCCTGAGTAAAACAAAAAACGCTGTTGAAAACCCTTCCTTGGTTCGGTTTTTTTTGCGGATCCTTCGCCTTCGGCTTTTTGTTGAGGGGCCGCGGGCTTCGAAGCCAAACTTTTCAATGTTTTTCTTTTTGTCCTTAGGCTTTTTCCCTTGATCATTGAATCCATTTTTTCTTCAAATTCTTGTTCTTGCACGCAAATCAATTGATTTTTTTTTGTAGTTTTTGTACCAGTTCATTGGTTGGGTAAAGAACCCTGTGTGTGAGATTGATTTGGAATTGGTGGGTTCGAGTGGGGACTTTCTTAGGTTAATTGAGGGAAAATTGGCAAACCTACTGTGGAAAATTGGTCGGCCGGTCTGAAAATTTCAATGAATCGGCCCAGCAGGCCAAAAATTGAGTTCAGGCTTTCAAGCCGAACCATAATATATCTTTTCCCTAGGTTAAATTCGACTGAAAACCAAAAAAGGAATTTCAGTGATTTTCGGCCCCACTCAGGCAAATTTTGGCATTTTTTGGGTTAGGACCCTTTACACTGTCATGAAAAATTGGCGTGCGGTTGAGAGGCGGGTGGTCCTCAACGGGTGAGGCTTGTCGGGGCACTCTACAACACGACAGAAGGCACAACGACAGGGAGTGGCGGACATCACGGCACACGACACGCTTTACACAAAAAAGAGCCATACTTTGGCGAAAACATCTCGTTGAAGTGGGGGAATTGGCGCTCTGAGGAAGGCAACACTACTCCCTCGGTCGTTGTTTTGCGGAATGCCCGAGCGACGGCATTCACGTATGTATGAAAAGAGTTGCCGAACGATTCCCTGAAACGAACAAAGTTCCGACTGCTGCTCACGTTGAGCCACACATTGTTCGATGACGCTCGCCTCATCGACCAACAGGCTGGGGTCCAGCTCCCTTCCGTCCCGGCAACAAAGAAAGCATCCAGCTCAGGATAGAGAGGCTTGCCGATGTTGACACAGTTTGGGAACTCAAATGTGGGCAACAGCAGCAAGCTCTGCACCTACGGAGCCGGACTTTTTCGTTGTGTTGCCCTGTGCCAGCAAGGTGCATGAAGGGGGTCAACCTTCGGCTTCTTGGCATCTTGCTGGTATACCGCAAGAGCAGCCCGGAACAGTTCCGTCCTAGGGGAGGTGGCAAAGACCATTCACAAAGTTTGCCGTGCGTTTAGCCATACTGGGAGGGCTGCGGAAAAAAGAAAAGAAAGAAAAAAGGGGGGTGACACGTTTTTCAATGAGGGCATTTGTGGCAATGACAAGTTTTCCATTAAGGCATCTGTGTTCAGGCACGTTTTCCATTAAGGCATTTATGGCAATGACACGTTTTCCATTAAGGCATTTGTGTTCAGGACGTTTTCCATTAGGGC
>CAAHFI010755727.1:0-10895 GCA_900893395.1 Euglena gracilis
ACCCCCCCCCATGTCCCCACCGCTGCGGCGCTGCTGCGGGCGATGTGCCACGTGCAGTACGTCCCGCTGCAGGAGGCCGCTGCGAACGTGCTACTACCCGCCATCGCCGGCTCCGTCGCCACCCAGGCCCCGGCTCACGCTGCTGTGCCGCTGTCCCCCCCAAAACGGGCCAGTGGGCCCCATGTGTTCGTCGCTGCCCATGCATGTGCAATACCTGGCCTTTGTCCCCGACCGTGCCCGCCAGGTTTTTTTTTTAGTCTTGGACCCCGGGGGTGGTTGCTGAGCACCAGGGGGTCCCCGGGGGGGATATACTTTTTGGCGTCGAAGGTGCCGAATTTTTTGAAAAGTGCTATTTTTTAGCATTTTTCGCGATTTTGGCCTATTTCGAGGAAGAGGGGGGCCCAGGGGCTGGTGAGTGGGGGACCCCCCTTCCCCAGTGTTAAAAAAAACCCCTGTGCCCCGTGTCACATGGACTGCCGGGCATGGGACCCGCCGCTGGGTCCCACGGCCCGCCTCCCGCCTGGGGCCGGCCTGCGGGCGGCTCGGGGGCTTCGTGCTGGTCGGCTGGGCGCTGTTCTTCCGCCTCACGCGGCGCGACAATGCCGCCGCCCCGAAGGACGACGCCAAGCCGTTCTGTGTGCTGCCAGACTGAGCCCAACGGGACGACACCTCTCGGTGGAAGACCCCTGGATGTCAGACCCCTTTGGATTATTTTTAGAACGACGCAATTGGAGACCCCATTTCTTTGAAGTAAGAGGTGCCCCTTGAGATGCAAGTTGAAGGGCAGCAAAAACGAAGCCCAAAGCCCAAATTGAGCAAATGTTTTCTTGATTTGATTTGCGTGATTTGATTTTGATTTTGATTGGGTTTTTGCAGCTGTACTCAGAAAATGACATAAAAAATTAATGTCCAACAAATAGAACGGCGGTTTTGACCATGGAACAACAGTCAGTGCCAACGGTCGCGGAGGTGAGCAGCTGAACCCCCAACTTCAGAGTCTGTGTGTAAACTTGCATGGCTTCGGGTGGCTTGGCCAAGGGGCTCGCCTGCCCAGGTTCACGGACATCCAGGCCTCCACTCACCTGTGGGCCACCATCCCCGACGTGATGGCCCCCGCCCTGGACGCCCACCACGCCCTGATCCGGAAGCTCATTGCGAAGTATCGCTGCTACGAGGTGAAGCCCAGGGGGAGGGGGTTGCCCCAGGTCCAACAAAGGGGCTGAATAACCGCTGTTGTGGGCTCCTCCCCAACGCTGCGGTGCTGCGATCCTTCACTCCCTCCTTTTGAGGTCGAATTATGCCGGTGGCGAGCGACAGGGCAAGGATACCTCTCCGACTTGTACGCCCACCACAATAGGCGCCCGCCCCCTGAGGTTAACGATTGGCGACAGCTTCGCTCAGGGCCCTGCTTTCGCACCAACTCGATGTGCAAGTCTCTGGTTCCATCATTGTGCTTTTCCGAAATTTTTGGCCAGTTTTTGAAAAGCATGTGCAAAAAAACACACTTTTGGGCTTCGCAAAGAACCTTTGTCCGACCCTTTGCACATTGTTGTCTGCACAAGGAGGTGGTCCGGGCCGGGGTCGTCCAGACCCCCCCCCTCATTTGGTGCCTTTGCAAGCATCCTGTCGAACCAGGGCACAGTCAGGGTTTTTTAAAGTTGTGGATCCCTGGGGGCGGAGGGGGGTATGGTGGGTGGGTCCGGCCGAGCCCCCCCCCCCCAGGTGGAGTGGCTTATGCTTTTCGACGCTGAAGCGCCGAAAATTTTTGAAAAGGTGCTATATCTTTCCAGCATTTTTTGTGATGTTTTGGCCATTTTGGGGGAAGGAAAGTGGGTCCCCCGGGACCCCCCCCCCGGGGCCCCCAGGGTGGTGGGTGGGTGGGACGCCCTCCCCCCGGTCTTAAAAAAAAACCCCTGGGTCATGGTCATGACTTGTTTGGGGGGTCTTGGGGGGCCCACGCCCATCCATCCCAGTGGCAGGGCCCGGCCCCATGTGCGCGGCGCACGCCCCGGGGCAGGCGGTGGAGCTGGCACTGGCCATCCAGCGGGAGTTCCACGCGGCGGAGTGGAACCACGAGGACGCCATCAACGACGCCTACGAGGAGGGCGTCCCGAAGGCGGAGGAGGGCCACCTCTCCCGCGCGTGCTGGAATGGGCTGCACAGGCTGCCCAGGGCCCTTTTTGCCCCTCCGGCTTGGCTCAAAAGTGTCCCCCATAATTAGGTTTCATGTTTTTTGAAACAAGGAAAGACTGAAAAAAGCCTGCAATTTCCAAAGCTCCCTCTCTGGTTGTACCCTTCCCTCCCCTCCCCTGTACAACATTAACTCTCACTTCATTTCCTGAGATTACATGGGCCCCAGGGCTGTACGGCAATCCCCGAAACCTGGTGGATGGGGATGGGGGGTTCCATCAGTGGTGAGTGGGGCCCAGCACCGCACAAGGACAAAGTCCTTCTGTGCAGAAAGTTCTGAAAGAAAACGTTGACCTAAAAACTGGTGCCACTGGAAATTGTGGGAAGGCCTGGCGGCCACCCCCTTCCTGGTGGCCTTCCCATACAGCCCTGTGGACGCCACACAGTCCAGGGAAGATCTCCACCTGGAAGGAGGATGAATGCTGGGCCATTGGATGAAGAGGTTTTTGTAAGTCAGGGAGGATAACAAGGGAGGATTCTGGCACATGCGTGTGACTGCATTTCAAGCATTTTTGAGGGGCTCAACTTATTTTCTTTTGGCTGGGGCGACACGCTGGGCAGCACAGAGGGGGGGACTGGCATGTTCCGGGTGGCAACTTGCCTGGGGCCAGGGGTTACTTATAATTTGTGAAGTGATTCAAAGCTGAGGGGAACAAAAACGGGAAAGTGATGTTTGGCCTCTTCAACGCAGAGACGTGCCAACGTTCCCTGGGGGGGGGTAGCGTTGGTGGAGGAAGGCAACACCTACTCCAAGGCTCCCTTGTTCCTGGTTAATACTGCGGAATGAGAGCTCCGCGATGTTGAGGACGTATCTAAATTGTTCATCCACATTCCACGGCGGTTGTGAAGGCACATGCCCCATCAGATTAGGTCGCACTTCAGAAGTTGTTACGCGGAATGGCCGGTCAGACTGAATTTGAGGGGGGGGATGGCACGGGAGGTAGGTTGGGAGGTAGGTGCCACAGCCAGCGGTGGTCCAGCCGAAAACGGATTTCGGTTGAGCCGTGGCCCGCCGTAGCCCAACCAAAGAAAGCTTTTGGATGTCAGCTTCACCTTTGGTTGTGCCGCCGAGCAGGAAAACGGCCACACCTGCAGATGACAAAGGTTGAAATGGAAGAGGCGTCATGGAACGCAATGCTCGGCCACGGGGGGGGGGGGTTGGGCTGTGGCTGACTGTGGCCAGCTGTGGCCCAAATAAAAAAAAAACTGGTTGCAAAGCAGAAAGAGATCAACGAGTATTTTTGGATTGGGTTATTTAAAGGACACACCTTGCAAAATGGGGTCCACAACCGAAATGCTTCCTCTCTCGCAAGAGCGCGAATCCATGGCGGCTGTATTTCAACTTCGGCGATTTTGGAATGGAAAATGGATGGAAAATTTTTGCAGAAACTCGGAAATCAATAGACCAGCGGGAGATTATTTAGGTTGACCTCCCAACTCTCTTCCGTATATCCATGTGAAAATAACCTGGACTGCTTGCCCAGCCATGGCCCGAAATCCAAAAAATCAGGGTGTTTTCCTGGCTTTCCGGCGCCTTCAGCCCCCTTGGGATGGGGTCTGTTTGTTGTGTTTGCTTGTATACCAGCAGGTCCATTTGAGGTTTTTAGATTTTCATTTTTGAAAGGCTGTGAAGTTAGACGTGGGAAAACAACAACAACAACAACAACAACAACAACAACAACAACAACAACAACAACAACAACAACAACAACAACAACAACAACAACAACAACAACAACAACGGTGGCACCAAAAACGATCCTAGGCGGGGAAAGCGGGGACCCTGGTCGGGGGGGGGCACACCACACCCCCGCAGCCTGTTGAATTGGAAAACGGGGCACAATTTGACGAGGGCCCTGGCCTGAGCCCACCAGGGTCAGAAAACGTTGGTTGCGGCCCGCCGGCAGCCCCCCAGGGAGCAGGGGCCTCGAGACCCCCCGACATGTTTAGCAGAGGAGGCACTGCAAACCCCTGATTTGCAGAGGTTTGTCTTCAGAGTTGTCTGACGTTGAATTCTGTAGCATTCCTCAGAAATCTGAACCTCAAAGTCTTGATTGCCAAAGAATTCTTGCTTATGCAATGGACGTCCTACGCAAAGAAGTTGTGTGTGCTTTGGAGGGTTTGTTCCCACAGGTTAACGTTCTGTGGAGTCATGTTATGGCTCATCCTGAAGGGCCGCTGCGTTGCAACCTGAGAGCTTTGGAACACAGACTTGAACACATTGAAACTTTTGGCAAGGTCAAGAGGGGGTGGGGGATGGTTGGTGGAGAGACACCCATAGGAGGAGGTTCGAGATCGAACGTTCGCTGTCAAACGACCTCGAACGATTTTAAGCCCACCCCTCTCGGGGGGGGGACTTAAAAACCCTCCTCGAACAACCTCAAATGACATTCCAATGTGCTCGAACATCCATTCAGGTATCACACACAGGGCATATGCAACACAAGTGAGTTTGTTGTTTTAGGGCCCTCCTAACAGTTGAATACGAAAGGGCATGGGCAACAAAAGGGAGTCACAATATGCAACACAAGGTATTTTGTTCTCTTAGGGCCCTCAAAAGTTGCGGTCAAAGGGAACGAAAGGGAGTTGCAGACAGGGCATTATGATACCTGTATACCTCGAACAACATCAGGGATTTTTTTAAGTTTGGACCCCCGGGGGGGGGGGGGGGGGTGGGTGGGTCCGGCCGAGCCCCCCCCCCCCGGGGGGGGGTCCCCCCGGAGGGGTGGATATACTTTTCGGCGCCGCAGGCGCCGAAAAATTCTATTTTTAGCACTTTTCGCGATTTTTCGGCCATTTTTTGTGGGTCCCCGGACCCCTCCCCCCCCCCGGGGGGGCCCCCCCAGGGGTGGGTGGGTGGGGGGACCCCCCCGGTCTTAAAAAAACCCCTGGTTCGAGACCCTCCTGCAATGTTGTAACAACATTGCAGGAGGGTCTCGAACCTCTTCAAACGACATTCGAAGAGGTTTGAGACCCTCCTCGAACGACATTCGAGGAGGTCCACACCTCCTCGAATGTCCTCGAACGACAGAGGGTGAAAATGCTCCTCAAATGTCAGTCGATCGAGCACGTTCGAGGAGGTGATACCTCCTCCAACGTTTCATCCCCTGCCGTAACCCCGCCGGGGGTGGGGGATTTAAGGATGTGGGAGGTGTGGGAGGTATGGGGATGGGGGATTGTGAGGTTTGGGTTAGGATCACCTTATTTAGCGGAATAGAATTACGGCCCGGATTATGTTATTCAGTACCTACCCCCCCCGGGAAACTGTCACCTGACAGGTTGGCCAGTACCGAGGACCCTGACAACTTCCTATACTGACAGGTTGGCCAGTACCAGGACCCTGACAGTTTCCCGGCGGGACCCTGACAGTTTCCCGGGTAGGCATTTCAAGGGAAAGTCAATGAAAAATGACCCTGACAGGTTGGCCGGTACCGGGGACCCTGACAACTTCCTATACTGACAGGTTGGCCGGTACCGGGGACCCTGACAGTTTCCCGGGCGGGACCCTGACAGGTTCTCGGACATGACAGTTTCCCGGGGGGGGGTAGGTAAGGTTGGGGTTAGGATTTGTTTATTTTGAGAGCAGGATTTGGTTGGAGAAACGAAAGGAAAGAAAGGTCAGGCTTTAGGATTTCGTTGCTTTTTTTTGGCAGCGCCAGCGTAGGATCAAGTTATTCAGAGTTTATGTCTACGTCTATGTTTTGTGCCAACGAAAAAAGGTGAAGGGATGCGGGTTTCGGTCTGTGCATGATAGACTGTTATAGTTATCTGTATTGGCCAACCTGTTGCAATAGCTATTTCCATGTGTGTACGTGGTAAACGCCCAACCAAAACTGTAATTCCCTCAATGTGAATCCCCCAATGTCTTTGGTTGGCTGCGGCCGGCCGCGGCCCACCTAACTACGTGGCCGACACCCGGTGATGCTCGAACCGTCACCAGCGGCGGAAAGTTCTTAACGGAGGATATGAAAAGCCCCCAGAAGGTATGAGCTCTGAAGTTACAGGCGCATCTCGAGTCCGCCTACTCAAAAAAGACAGCTCTCTCAAGGAAGAGGGAGCCCCTGGGCCAGGAGGGACCAAAGTCACGCAGCTCTCCAGTCACGCAGCAGTCCAGTGGACCTCGCTGGCCTCTCTCCTCCCCCATTTCCCTTTCCTGGCTTGGCTGATGGACTGACGTGGCTGCGGGGCAGTGCGAGGGGGCAGGCCTGGGTCGCGGGTGCGGGTCGGGTCCACCTCGGCCACGGCGAGATCAAGCTGGACCGCGTGTCAAAGGGCTACGGCCGGGGCGCTGCCCCCCCCCAGCTAGGTAGGTGTCATGCTGCGGTCTTTCATGTTCACACTGTGGATGGTTGTGCATGGCTAGCTTGAGAGCAAGCCAGTTCCCCCCCCACCAAGGAGGGAATGAATGGCGTGCGGAGGGAGAATTTCAGATTTGCCTGAATCGCGACATGTCCTCTTTGCGCCCGCAGCCAGAGCATTCGTGCCTCATCCCAACGTATTACGCTAAAAAGTCAGGCGCCGTTTCTCTTGAACTGCTGCTGAACCTTGGATCATAATCCATATGCTGTGTTCGGCCCAAAGAAAGAACAAGTGGTGAAGTGTATGTGTCTGCGTGGAATCGTTTCGCTGTCATCCTGTGCTTGCAGGGGGTGGGGGTCTAGTGGAGAGGTCCAGTGCTGTTGCAGGGCCCCGGGCCGCCCGACTACTACGGCACGGTGGTCAACGTAGCCGCCCGCATCGAGAGCGTGTGCCACGGGGCAGGTCGGCGTGTCTCAGGCGGTGTACGACGCGGTGCACCACAGCCTGGGCAACGTGGTGTGGGACGACCTGGGCCAGGCTGGGGCTGACGCGGTGCCGGCGGCCGGACCCACTCAGAAACGCGGAAGAGTGTCGTTGGCATGGCTCTCCGCTGCGCTTATCCTCCTTTGGACTTCCTCAAATCCGCCTTCCGGAAAGCAGGAAAAGGAATCCAGAAAAACAAATTGAAGGGCAGCCATCCAACCAGTGGCGACCCCTCCCCCATTGATCCATTGTGCTGGTTACAGCAGTTCACAATGATCATCCTGTTCCTTTTGTTTCTCTCAGAAACTGTGAACCTTGCCCAAAACTTTGGGGGAGATAGTATCAATGGTCATACCCAGTAATTATAATGTGACAGAAAATAAAAGAAATACAAGAAAATTTTCACCATTTTGCATGCTTTTCCTGCCGATGCGCTTTAGAAGCGCCGCTGGCAGAGGGATGGTAATTTTATGAAATATGCAGTTTTAAAGGAAGGAATTACCCTGAAAATGAATCTTTCAAAAGGGGATAAATAGACAAAGCATCGGGGGGGGATGGCAGAAAAAAAATGACAGGAAAGATGATGGGAAAGATTGGGTGGTTTTCTCTCTTTATTTGACTCCGTCATTTTTGTTCGGACTGGAAAAAAGTGTCTCAAATGGTAAATTACCGAACAAAATGGTAAATACCCAAACCCTATCCCCTGGAAAACAGGTGCGCCTCCCATGAAACTGGTGGGATCCGAAAACCAACCAACCTTTAAATAATCGGATGTTGGGTCGCCAGCACCAAACAAGCTGCCAGGATCAAATCCGTCAATGAATTCCATGGACTTTCCCTGTATCTGCCACACCCGAGAAATGGCCGGGGTCCCATCAGGTCCCCAGCACTGACCGACCTGCCAAGTGATAGTTTCCTGGGGGGGGATGAGGCCCCATCACCCCACGCAATCATTCCCGGGGTGGCACGATGCGCCAAGCGAATATCAGGATGAACGCTCCTGGTCGTTTTGCAACTGGGCCACCACGGGTGTCAGGGTGCCAGTTCACGATTAGGCAGGGCCTCGAAGCCCAACGGCCAAGACATGGGTGGCCCCATTTTCGTACCGTTGTACGGCCCTTCAGCCCAGCCCTATAGCCCGCCACCCGCCGCGCCTCAGCCTGACCACGGCTGGCAACCGCTGCGGGGCTGGCGGAGCCCGTGCACGTGTTCCAAGCCCTTCCCAGCCAACGCCGGGCACTCTCAGCATCCCCAAGGAGGCGGTACTCCAGGCCGAGGGTTTCCTCCGCAGGAGTGGACCCCACCTCCTGGGGGCCCAGCAGCCAGCAAGCCCCAGAGCAGGGTTCGATATAAGGAGGGCGTACATGGTTTAGGTGGGGGTGTCCCCCCACCCCCCCCCCTCCTGGCCCGCAAGGGGGGGTCCGGACCACCCCCCCCCCCCACCTGCAAGGGGGGTCCGGACCGACCCTGGGGGGCAAAAATTGACCCCCCCAAAAAGGGTCAATTTTTTCCTCCGGCGCTTCGCGCCGAAAATTTTTTGCATTTTTGGCACATTTTTTGCCCAAAAAGTGCCCAAAATGGCACTTTTGGTCGTTTTGGGGGGTCAAAAATTTTCGGCCACCCTGACCGCGCACCTGTTTAGGTGGGGGTGCCCCCCCCCACTCCCCCCCTCCTGGCCCGCAGGGGGTCCGGACCACCCCCCCACCTGTCCTTATATCGAACCCTGCCCCAGAGCTCGGGACCCACCCCCTACGGGGGGGGGGGAGGCTCGTTGAAATGAAGTTGGCCCAGCAAAGCCGGGCTGGCCGGGGAAAAAAAACATACTCATAAAGCACTGAAAGGAGGGTTTTTGGGGGTTTAAACTCCTTTCCACTTTTTGGGTACTCGCTGGGTCCGTTCTTGCAACCCATCGGACCCCCCCCAGGACCCCCCAGGGGGAGGTTAGACAGCTCAGAAGGTCTCCAAAGGCAAGGTGGGAAGGTGAGACAATTAATCCAATGATAAATTGAATAGAAATGAAATTTTGCGTCATTCCACCATTGATACATTGTGGCACTGGTTAACCGTGGGCCGGGTCCCACTTCTGCTGCCAGCTCGTATTTTCTGATATCACACCCAAATTCTATGTTTTTACATTCTGGGTTGTTGTGATTGGTTGAGGAATAGGGTTACAATCGAGTCAAATGAGTTAAATTGAATTCCAACGTAGCTTTCAGCCTGGATTTTTGGCCGTAAATAATCAGACTTAAATAGGGCACTAATCAAAATCACCCAACCCCCCAAAAACCTGGTGCGTTTCCCCATTCCCTCAGGAGAGGGCCCACGTGTGTGACCCTGCATCGTCCATTGGAGGGAAAGGCTTCGGGTCATTTGGTTCGGGATTGGCTGAGGGCAGGGGGGGCCGGTTTTACTACAGAAAAGGGGTGGCGGACGCCGGTTCTGTCCAAAACTCGGCGTCTGGAACGCCGGGTTTGGACAGAACCGGCGTCCGCCACCCCTTGTTTAACCGGCGTTTTAGAGACGCCGGGTTCAGGACAGAAACCGGGGGAAATGCAACTTGCATAATTTGCATTTTTTTTTGCATAATCGGCTTTTCCCGAAATTGCGTTTTTTTTGCATTTTTTTTGCATTTTTTTGCATAAAATATTTTCCCCGGAAAAAATTTTGTAGTTGGTTGCCATATGTTTGAATTTTTTTGCATATTTTTGCATTTTCTACGTATAATATTTTGCCCTGGAAAAAATTTGTTGTTGGTTGCCATATTTATGGATTTTTTTGCATTTTTTTTGCATTTTTTTTGCATAAAATATTTTGCCCTGGAAATTTTTTTTGATCTTAGGCAGCAAAGCTCTGTTATATTCCAGCTTTTCTGAGGTTTTTCATGCAAGTTGCATTTTTTTGCATTTTTTTTGCATTTTTTTTGCATTTTTTTGCATTTTTTTGACTTGCATAATTTGAAGGGCCAGTTGCATTTCCCCCCCCCTGCTGGGTTAGGGTTGGGATGTTGGGATGCGATGTGGAGGTTTGACGTCCGACCCAGCCCGGCGCTGCGCCCGCCGGCCCCTGGCGGCCCGCACGTTCCCCCCCTTGCGGCTGGGGCGGGAGGAGTTCACCCCGCTGGGGGAGGACGGGGTCGCCCAGGGCTGGCGGCGGGGCCCCGTAGCTGTCCGGCGGCGTGGCCCGTCGGAATCCCTGGGTCCTGTCGGTGGCCGGAGTCGCGAGAGTTGCTGGGGGATTGTTTTCCCGGCGGTTGGTCGGTGGGCATTTTTTTTGCAAGGATCTCTCAGAACCTTCTCGGCTTTGGGAAGCCGAGAAGGTTCCTTCGACTTCCCACTGAGGGAATCAGTGGGAATCCACTGAATCCCTCAACTGAAGAGGAATCAGTGGCTTCAAACTGATTCCCTCTTCAGTTTGAAGCCACTTTGGGGCGCTCCCCAAAGTGGCTTCAAACTGAAGAGGGAATCATTGTCATCGATGATCCACGGGAGTCACTGCCGCACCTGTCCCATTCAGTCCTCAGGCCCACACATGCGTCTGGGGAGGGTCACCTTGACTCGGGGGGGGGGGTTGCTGTCTCCCCCCACCCCGACCGTCGCAGCGCTGTCACTGAGCTGGTGACGGACACTCCACGTCGGCGAAACGCAGCAGCGTTCACCCTGGGCGGGACATTTTGGTCATTGGTCCCCTTCCGGAGTCCACCGTGAGGGCTGGTTTCCCTTTGCCAGACCCCGTATGGTTCCAATTGACAGATTGAGACCCCCCCACCTTCGTAATCCCTGCGGGCTGCAGAATTACACAAAAAATCCAAGGCTTTGTCGAGGCGATGGCTGATAATGAAAGGGAATCCTCTGTCCCCTTTTGGGGGGGGGGGTGGGCAAAGTTTTTTCTGGATTGGCGACCGGCGGCCCAACCCTCCCCCGGGA
>CAAHFI010758444.1:0-11594 GCA_900893395.1 Euglena gracilis
CCCAGGAGGCTCGGCTCGACGGCCAAAGGGCTGGGCGAGGGGAGCCCCTGGGAATCACCCTCTTGGGTTGCGGTTCTGCCCGAAAGCGTGACCACATGCACATACACTGCCAAAGGACGGGTGACTTGTCCAGGCCAGTCACCACACAACGTTTCCCCCCGAGCTGCAACCCACAGGCAACCTCAGAGGGAATTACATTTTCACAGCCTGCCCTCGCAGGGCTGTGACCCTCCGACTGAGACCTTTGCAGGGGGACCCCCCTTCGTGGCTGGCTTTTTTTGCGTTCCATGCCCTCCGTTTTTCCTTTACCTTGGTATCCCACTCGCAATTGCGGAAGTCATGCACATTTTACCGCCCTCCCTTTTTGCAAGTGAAACACTCTCACGAGGGCATGCCCAAAAACACATCCTGGGGTAATGGTTATCCCTCCAGTCAAATTGTTGGCAAACCGAACATCCGGTGGCTGCCCAGTGGCCTTTTTCCAAAGCAGGAAAGTTTTACCGGATGTGATCCAGCTTGAAAGGCATGACTTGGAAATGTTGATTTAGGTGCCTGCAGTTGCTTATCAACCTCCATTTTTTTTGTCCGCCTTCTAGTTTGAATTTAAAAAGCAGGGTATCAGATGTTGGGAGTTTGAATTAGAACCCTCCTTACGGATCCTGTTTTTTTTTGCAGTCCTGGGTGGTGTGCAAGCAGTGCAACCCCCCGGTGTGGTACCCGTGTTTTCTCCCGGGCTTCGTGGGTGACGCCGACGTGAGCCGGTGACCTAGGTTAATGGTGGCACCGGTTTGGAGTGTTGGCCGATGGTTGAGGCGGGTCAAAAAAATATTCCCCTTGACTGTTGTGGTGTAAGTGAGGAGTATCAATGGTTTAGGGACAGCTCGGGCTCCGCACTTTGCGCTTGAGAGGCCATGCCTTGTTCGCCGGCGGTGTTTTGTGGGTTGTTTTGGTTCGCTGGGTTAGAAGTCCCTGCTTAGTGCCTTTTTTCGCCGCAGTTGGCTGATTCTAAATTTGCCATTCGACTCCCAGAATAAACGAACAGGGTCTCGAAGGAAGAACAACCAAGAGGAAGGTGGTGGACCTGGCACAAACACGGCGGGGTGAGTCAAATCGGACAAAGAAAGGCGTGCTGCACACATCACGTCTGCCACCCAAAAAACACCACCACCCACTTTTGCCGGGTCACGGGGCACTTTTCCCCATCTGGTAAACGCATCTCCCCCTGGATGAGAATCCTCCCCCCCCACCTCCGGGTGACAATCCTGTCCCCCCCCGGGGGTACGAATCCGGCCCCCCTTCCGGGGGGGGTTAAAGTCCTGCCCCACCAAGGGCGGGGAGCACTGGGGCATGCTCCCGTGGAGGAACCGAAAATCGTGCCACCCGAGGGGGAACAGGGGCATGCTCCGCCAAGGAAAAAAAATGCCCCCCCCCCCAAGATACTTTCAAAGGCATCTTTTTCGGCACCCCCCACCAGGGGACTCTGAATTTTTTTTCCGAGGGGCTGAAGATCGTGCCACCCCCCACCCCCCTCTTCGAGATGCCCTCCGTTCTTCCTTTACCTTGGCATCCCACTCGCAATTGCGGAAGTCATACACAAATTCCCGCCCTCCCTTTTTGCAAGTGAAACACTCTCACGAGGGCATGCCCAAAAACACGTCTTGGGGTAATGGTTATCCCTCCAGTCAAATTGTTGGCAAACCGAACATCCCTACCCCTCCGACCTCCCTCAGGGGCTCGACTTTGGGGGTTTTGTATTTTCTTTCCGAGCCTCCCCCTTTGCCCTTGGTTGGGGATTTGCTCTCGGGTCTCTGTTTCGCAGGTGCCTGCACCACAATTGCTTTGATCTCAAACGGTTTGGGGTTCGCCCCTGCGCCCCCGGATGGTCTCCAAACTAAATGCCCGGCGGGTGACCTCAAGCACCTCGTCTGTCTGAAAATGGGCAGCCACAAATTCAAAAATGTCATCACTCGACAATTCAAAGTCGTGTCAGGTGAAGACCACGCGGGCCCATCCGTGGTAGCCCCGTGCCACAAAAAGAGCCTTTCACGCCAAGTCTTAGTGGGAGAGTCGACCACGTATCCCAACGAACGTTCATGCAGCGCAGTGATTCCCCAAGATAGTCCTGAATTTCTGCCAGAACGGCTGACCCGTTCACCCACAAATGTGAACCTGATCCACGGACGGCCAACCCGTCGTCTTGCGGTCTCACACGCGAGGTCTTCCTGGCGAAGGCGACATTTGCGTGAACAACATTTTTTGCTCCTCACTGACGCTACGTTCCGGAACTTCCTCCCTTCATTATTTAAATTCCGCCTCGTACCTGCAAAGTCGCCCTCCCCCCTTGGGGCCTGTCCTGACCAACCTCACGCTCTCCCAACTCTGCCTGTGCTGGTTCAACAAATAAATCTTGAATTCCCTTCAGAGTTATTGGAGGAAACAAGCCAACGTGAGACCTGCATCCTGCTTCATGCGCAATCTCAACTTTGCCTGGGTTACCCCGTCGAGGCAGGTTTTTAATTCCTGTAGCAACACAAAATGTGATGGGGGAAGAGGAGAACTCCGGGCAATAAACCGCACGAGCTCCTCTCATTCGTCCTGAAACTTTGCAAACTCCTTGGCCAACCCTGAAAAAAGCATATGCAGCATCCGCCGCAACACGCCTGAATTGATGGGATAGGTCTGACAGAACGAAACTGACTCGCAGGGGGTGCCCTCCTCACACCCAACCGTGCCGTACGCCCTGGGTCGTCACGCTGGTTGCATTGAGTTGCATGTGATCCAACAATACTGGATTTGTCGGCAAAATTCCCAGGGGCTGCACCACCGGGTCAACCACAGAATCCTCGACCCCCGGCACCCTGAATAAAGAGATTGGGTCGGACGGTCACGCTCTCTCCATTCTAAGCATGACATGCCGATCACAGAGGCAGGGGTATCAACCTCCTATCCCCTCGCGGAAACTCCTGGCCCACTGGGGGGACAGAATTCACGATCGGTAGATCCCTGCGCGAAATCCTCACAGACACTGTCTGCCCCAAAACAACTTTTCCCGTCTGAATCGCAGGGCCATTTCATCCACATGGCAGTGAATTCGAAGGTCCACAGCTCGGCGAGATGCCTCCCCAGGGTCCGCCTCCCCAACCCCCAGGTGAGTCGGCACCCTCACTGTCCCTCCTTGGGAGATTGGACCTGGCTGGGCAAACCCCCCTTGGGCCCCGAGTGGGGATCCCCAACTGGCTGCATCACAGGGGACGGCTGACGAAATGCAGGCACACTGCTCGCTTGAACTTGAAGGGTGGGTTGGGCGGTGACGGGAGTAGTCGTCTCCCCAATTGTCATCATTCCGCCCACGTTTCCGTACCTACCAGCTCCCGTTGCAGGGACTGATGGAAGGCCGCATTGCAGGTGCGCCTCCACTTGAGCATGCACCTGCCGCAACCACCCTTCCACTTGCTCCCATATATGCCCGCTTTCCAGAGCAGCAAAGTTTGCAGAAAGTCTCTTGGCCCATCTGTTGCTGGCTGTGCGTGCACCCACCCCTGCAGCTGCTGAACCTCGGATCTGATCTTGGCCAACGCTGGGGTCAGTCCCTGTTCCCTGTTCCTCCCCCCCTTGGCGGAGACTGAAGCCTCTCTTTCAAGGCCTGTACCAGCTTTTCCACTGCATTGCTGAGCCTGCTCTGGGCCTCCCTCTACTCAACCCAAGTCGAACTGACCTGTTGAAATTGTGCGAAAAACTGGCAAACATGGCTTGCATTACTGCCTCAAATTCAGGCCGTCTTTGGACTTCGGCCGAACTATCCCCTCCAAAAAGAAGCAATTCCCTTCTCATGCCCAGCCTCACTCGCTGCCAATCTTCCTGATGTTCCGCACATACGCCGGCCAACTGGTGCGTGAAATCGGTGCGCTGGATGTCCACGCCTCGTAGTTTGCCATCGATTTCATTGCAGGTCATGGAAAATTCAGAAAAAACGTCCCTTTCGCAAATTGTGAGTTTGGTTGTCCAACCTGCTGCTGACTGCACGTAAAAATTGGAGCCCCTGCCTCGTTTGCCCCTCCACTGCCTGCATCGCCAACTATCCCTGGGACATCTACAAGGATTGGTTGGCCTGCGTCTCTGGTTGCTGCCGTAAGGCCCCAACAGACTTCCCCACCATACGCAAAAATGGCATCATGGCCCCTACCTGGTCTTCCATGGTCCCATAATTCGGCTCCAATTGCAAGATCCTTGGGGCAATGATTTGCACCACTCCCCTCGCCACCACCACAGCGGCTCTAGCTGCTGCTGCATGGGTGATGCTTTCAATAACTCACCACTGTCGAGACCCGTCAAACTCGGGGGGATCTTGTGGGCTTCCCAAACCCTCCGCGTGTCCGCGAGACTGGGCCATCGACAACTAATAACTGGGCAGAACCAACACATCACCAGGGGGGCGTTCGGGTATCCTCATCGACATCTACTTCATCCCTCCTGATTGCAGTGATCATGCCTATGCTTTTCTCCGGGTTCTAATCGAGAAAACTGAGACTGCTGGCTCGTAATCAATACGGTAGAGAAATTGCAGCGGATCCGCCTCTCAGTAATCATCATCAATCGTCGGCTGGGGCAGGGCTGACTGCTCTGCAATTCCCGGCTACCTTCCCCTCACTTCCACCGGCCCCCCGGATAGTGCCTTCATTCTGCCTGCCCAGCTCCGGGCTGTATTCTCCGACTTCACCTGACCCCTCCTGCAACAACGGCACACCTTCCGCGCCGGGCTAACGCCTACTACCTGTCCTTCTTGGGCCTTCCCCCCGATGATATCGGCGAATGGAGCCGCTGCCGGTCCCCAGCACCTGTCAAGCACCACGCTAGGACACAGGCCGGTGCCACCACCCCAGAGACCTGCACGGTTCCTTTTCTTCCACTTGCCTTATCCGACCTCTTCCCCGTCCGCTTCCTCCAAGCAACCACAGCTTCCCTCTGGGGAGCGCACTACTGGGAACCAGAACCGCAACTACGCCTCCCCTCTGCACGGCCATAGAACAAAAAACGGCGGCGGTCCCGTCATTCGCCTACCTAGTGGCTGGTCCCGCTTGCGCTCGAACATTTGGAACCTCGCGTGGACGCTGTCTTGGAGACGGCTTCCACGGCCCACCACAACGAGCCGCCTCTTCAACGGCCTTGTATTGCTCCTAGCAGCCGCCTGGCAGCGGGCCGTCCATTTGAACGACCTCTCCGTTTGGCACCGGGCCCTCCCTACCGTGAGCCTCCTGCCCACCATTCAACTTCTCGATATCCTCGAATTTGACTACCACCGCTCCGCACCAACCACCCGTTCCGCCCGTGCATCCTTGACCATGTCCGTAGCCCCCAAGGGCCATGGGTGCCGTGGTTCATTTCACATCTCACCCAGCGTTTGGTCCGTCTTTGTTCCGCTCTCCTTGCCCGCTCGTATAAAGGCTGCCGGCGATATGAAACCTTTCCTGCCACGCCCCCCTGATCGCTTCACTTCTGCCATGTTACAGCGCCTGCGTGCTGACGGCTTCCTGTTGGACTGTGCCCATCTGCCCCCCAACGCCTCATCCTTCCTACGCCCCAAGTCCATCTAAAAGGCAGCTTTCATCGGTGACCTTCGGGGGATCAACACGCTGAGCCCTTCCCCACTCCTGCATTTTGCTCTGTCTTCCCTCCCTGAGGTTGCCACCGCCTTCTCCCACTGACCCCTCCGCTGAGGAACTGTCGTGGATCTCACCAACATCTTCTGGTCCGTCCGTCTGCCCCCTATGCAGCCGGTTGCTTTCGAGTTGACGGCTTGACCTGGGACAGTCAGCGTTTCGGCTGGAACCTTTCCCCCTCTCTTGCCCCTACCACCTTGTGTCTCCTCCTTGACCAATTACCCCTACGGGAGGGCCTATGGCCTCCTCCTGTTCCACCACTTTGATGGCATCCTCATTCTTGCACTCCACGATGAAGACTGTGCACAAATCACCGACTTCCTCGAAGCTTTCCTGCGTTGGAGCCAATTACTCATTTCCCGAAAACTACCATGTGCCCCCAGCAGTCTCTAACCTAGCTCGGTAAACAACCACACCTGCCACGTGGCCGGCTGCCTCCATACGTGGCTAATTCAGAGGGTCTGCTCCTCCGCCTCACCGCCCTTGCCCTCCTCCTCACGTTCTGCCGTCTAACCCCGCGCACCATCGAACGCGTTACTGGTTTCGCTGTGTGGTGCCACCGCCCACACCCGGGGGCCACACTAGTCCTATTTGCCTTCTACCGTCTCCTGTACTCTCACAGGCGGTTCTGGCACAATTGCCCTTCCCGCCCCTTCGCTCACCTCACCGCCCTTGCCGACAGGGGAGGCTTAAATCCGATAGCCCATCAATTCGTCAAGTATAATACCGTGGCTTTTATCCCTGCACGACCCCCAAGATTCAGCGCCTTTATACCGACGCCAAAAATCCCGTGAATAAAGGCGCGCAGAAATACATCCCCGCCTTTAACGTGCCAATGTCGCTGGCTGGTAAGAATTAAGCGTCAGTGCCCCTCACTGGTTGCCTCCCCTTTGTATAATGCAATGCCTTCCTCCGTCGATGGCAAGGAACCAGGAACATGGAAGGAAGAACGCTGTCCAAGCTCTGTTTTTCAAACTCCCTTTATGACAAAAACAAACGGTGGTATTTCGACATGCAACTTCCAAAACTGAAAATGGGGTCAGGACGCAAGGTAAACAACACAAAAAAACCGACCAAGCCCCTTCCCAAAATTGTCCTGTGGCGCAAAACTGGCCAACACATCTCGCCGAAAACTTGCCAACACATCTGGCCCAAAACTGGCAGCACACCTGGCCCAAAACTGGCCAGCACACCTGGACCAAAACTCGCCAGCGCACCTGGCCCAAAACTGGCCAACACATCTTGCCCAAAACTGGCCAGCAGATCTGCCCCAAAACTGGCCAAAAGATGTGAATCAAACCGTTGAAAATAAAATCAGACATACCCAGATTACCCTGACGTTGAAAAAAAAAGACAGACAAAAACCGACGCCTTTTTTAGGCACAGCAACAGCAAAAACACAGAACAAAATGGAGCAGCAGGGACATGCTCAGGTCCAGATTAGTAACAAACTCCTTCCAATAGGTCCACTTCATCTCAAGCCATCTTTGTACAGGGTCTCAACTTCGTCTCAGCTTCAGCTGCGTGACAATCATCTGCAACAGCGCCTCAGCCACTTCTGTATGATAGACTTCAATTTCTTGCCTGTGACCTGCAGCAGGGAAAGATGAACTCCCTGATAGCATTGTTTGGCACACCTTTGAGAGCTTGATGCCCAGAGAAGTCAGTAAAACCTTGGTTTCAGCAAATATGTTTTCAGTATTATAGAATATATATTTTTTTTAAAGTAGCGGATCACGAGATCCAAAGGTTAGCGAACAACAACGGTGGTGGGGCGAACCGAGTCCACCGACCAGTGGCACAGCCTACTGGATTTGACGAGTTCGGGGGAGTTAGGCTAAATAGAGAAGAAAGAGTCTGTGAGAGGTGGAGGGCAGGTTAGAGGGGTGAGCTTAGCGAAAAGATCTCGACGTGGTGCAGGTGCACAGGCAGTTTGTAATCCTGTTGTCGACCACCACAATTCTGGTTGGTCGTTGAGCTCTGCGTCGTCGAGCTGCCAAAGGATTTTTTTTGGATTAGGATTTTTTTGACCTTTAGCACTTCTTTTTTGCCAACCGAGTCCACCGACCAGTGGCACAGCTACTGGATTTGACGATTTCAGGGGAGTGAGGCTAACTACAACCCCGACCAGTGGCACAGCCTACTGGATTTGTTGTGTTCGGCAGGGGAAGGCTATGTACAGCTGGCAGGGTCCTGAGTGTCGGGAGGGGAGAGCTATGTACGGTTGGGAGAGCTGTGTAGACGAGGAGATAGGGAGTGTTATGCGGGGTATTGTTCGGAGAAACAATGATCAGCGGTGCTGGAACAGCACACATCACGGGGAATTTCTCTTTAATCCCCATGTGCATCAGCAACCCTGTAATGCATAGCAATGCCGTCAATTAACTGGCGCCACTCACCATCCCTAACTCTCCTGACCCCGGTCACGCGCAGTCGTGGCGTAGTTAAGACCACGCAGTGGTTCTTGGTTGTTGCAAGGGGCATTCTTTGGACATCCTGACATGGTTCTGATTCGCTGCCATCTTGGTTGTGCGTGGCGGGCATTTTCCGGGTTGCTAGTTCAGGAAGTACCCCCGGAGGCGGAGGGGTTAATTCGGGACAGTGGATGCCGAAGGGGTGGCTCATGTGCTGTATGGGTGGTGAAAGTACATGCCACCTCCTTCGTTGAGGTCGTCAGGGCATTGGCTCCACACGAGCTTTTTCGCCAGATCTCTGGCAAGGGCCATGCTTAGGCCCTGCCAGCAGTTTGCCTCCGCTGCTCGCCTCTCCCATGCGTCATGTTGTCCAGCAAGCAAGCATACATAACGGGGATGAACGTCCACCCTCTGCGCTTACAACCGTCTCCATGCGTTTTTATTTTGTCTTCCTCCTGGCTCTCATGCCATTTCCCAAGGTCTTCCAATCCTGGCCGTGCGCGGGAAGGTGCAAGGGGGTGGCGAACGGTCACATCGATGGCCGCCGGACCGTTTGCATCATATCGCATCACAAGTACGTCGCCCAGGCGGGCATCATCAGGGGCACTCTCCTCTCTTCTGGCCGGGAAACGTGCCTTTCGGGCCAGCCAAAGGATGTAGGACCGCACCGCCCCGTGTCGCCGAACAATGTTGTTCCGGTGGCAACAAACGAGGTGATGTCCTCTTGTGTCCAAGGGGTTGTGGCACCGAGGGCACCCGGGACAGCCATCTGAAGGCAAAACAACCGGAGCACCCAGTGACCATTGCATCAGGGCTTGTAATTCACTTGTTGGTATGAACGTCCTTGTGGCGGCTGACGGCGCAATGGAGGCCCAACCCATAGCATGTGGCTTCATCTGACACGCAATTTTCAGTTTATCGCTTCCCGTGAGTGAGTTGTACAGAGCTTGCTGTCGGGCCTTTGCACACTGTTGCCCCCAGAATTTCTGTGCCGTCATTTATTGAGGCAGCATCTCCAGACTTTTTGGGTCCTCAACAAAGGCCTTTGCAATCGGTGGGAGCTCAAATAGACCCTTGATGGCCTCCACCTGGGCGGTAAATTTCGAAGGTATGGGGTTCATCCAACTGATGGGTGGTAAGTCGAGGACGCGGTCGCCGCGAACAAGAAAGTCAAGTGTGGCGGCCCACCTGGCGATCGGGCGCTCCGTGGTAGGGTCCCGGATGCCCAACCCACCCAACCGGACAGGCAAGGTGGCCTGGCTCCACTGGTCCTCTTCCAGCGGCCGCCCGACAATGATGCTGGCGGTATTCCGCAGGGTTTTGCTTAGCAGCGTGCACTGCATGGTTACAAGGCCAATCGGAGTAGTCCTCAACAGGTCGTTAACCTTGCATGCGTCCAGACGCAGCCTTAGAAAAGTGAACTGGATGTGCGCAGAAGGCACCTTCTGCAAGGATGAACATGCCTTCATGGCTTCTTCGCACCGCACAAACCACACACGTTCGGCAAATGTCCCGTCCTCCGGATGGCAAACTGGAACCCCGAGGGACTTGATTCCGGAACCAGGAATGTATGGAGTTACGGGGAAGCGTTGCAATGCAGTTGTCCCCTCCAGGAAGAGAAAACGGTCGGGTTGGAAGGCTGGCCCCCAAAGGGTGCATTTGTTGATATTCAGGTCAACACGAATGGGTGGTCCCTTTTCAAGGACCAAACGTACAACCTCCTCCAGCTGGCGTGTAGTTCCCATGATATGGGCATCGTCCGGGTACCAGACCTACCATCCGCAAACGCCACGGATTTCCTCCACCAGACTCTGAATTACCATGACAAAGGCAGCCGGTCCACAAGGATCGCCTTGCTAAACGCCCGACTGGCTTCGGAGGTATGTGTCGCTCAAGAAGAGGCTCGAGTGTTCTGCATAACAGGTCTCCAGCCACGTCACCATTTCTGGACATCGTTCCCGTGCTGCTTCGAGAAGGTTACCCCTCCGGATCCGGTTGTTTGCGTTCCTGAAGTCCAATTGGAAGACTCCCCAGTCACCAGAGCCTCCATGATGGAGGCTGGTCACGACGTGTTGGAGGTCCATTCCGATCAGGCCACAGGCGTCAGGACAACCCACCCCAAACTGCCTGGGCATCCCATCTTGGGTAAACTTTCGCACGGCAGGTTGGCGCATCAGCACCTTACCCAGCAGTCGACGCAAGCATTCTCCGGAAGCAATGGGTCGAGTCCCTTCTTGTGCGGGATCCTGCCCATCGGGTGTGAGGTTCCCAGCGTCCTCCACTGTCGTGGCCGGTATGACCTTTCGCAGCGCTGTGAGGCGTGCCGATGTGAGGATTTCAGCCACACCGGCAGGCCTTCCCGTGTTGATGCAGCAGAAGACGAAGGCCGTGAGGCCCTCAAGCAGTGTCTCGGCCTTTCCCCCAGCTTCCCTGCTAAGCATGTCCTTAATGTGGTCCGGCTTTAGGCCTGATGGCCCTGCTGCCGATTCTTTTCTGAAACTGAACACCGCTTTGCGGACCATGGAAAGCCTGTCCCTCCTCTCGTTTTCGTCTGCCGGTGGCGGAAACAGAACCGGTTTATCCGTGGATCCCCGGCAAGGTGGCTCCTCAGCCGGGTGAAGATCGTTCAACCGTTGGCGCACAACGGGGTGTTTGTCATCTTGCACCCCGTCCGAAGTCAGGACCTGGCATGCCTTGCCAACAGCACCTTTGCTCACCAGACGTTCAAGGCGGCGTACGAATGCTTCTTCTTGCACTTCTTGCTCACGTCGGGCTTGGCCCTTGGTGCGAACAGGTTGACCCATTTGGTGAGCGGGCAGATGCCTTCCAACTGTCTGAACCGTTCGTTTTAGATAAACTTCCGCTCTGCCGCGGATGACCCTTCCCAACCGGGCCCAATGGCCGCGTCCACCTTTTCCAAATGTGCCAACACAGCCTTGGGGAAAGCACACATGCCATGTAATGTTTCCCAGGTGGGCCTCTCGTTGACGCCCGGAGAAGGCAGGAGTACACGTCACAGACCGCGGGAAGGGCTTCCTTTGGTATGGTGGAAACAGTGCCCCTGGGATCCGAGGATATTTACATCCACGACGGGGAGGCAATCCGGGCACGGGGATTGAAGGGCAGTGCCAGTTTTCATGCCGGGTAGAAATTGAACCCCCATTTCAACGCCATCAACTCCATCCAGCGCACTGGGTCCTCTTGTGGGCCCTGGGTTATTTGTTGCGGGGAGGGTGGCCTCCAGCGGTGGCCGGCTGATGAGCCGTTGCAGAAGGTCTTGAATCTCCCTGGCATCGTGTGAGGAAGGACATACTTGCGGCGTGGGCTGCAACGGAGGCATGGTTGTCGCCATGAGGAAGCCAATTGTACCCTCTGCGTTTTGTTCAAAGTCAAACTGCATTGGCACCAAGGCTTTGTTCGCTTCTTGGAAGGTTGGTGGACCCGGGCCTGGGTTTGATTCGACATCCCCTGATGTCAGCAGGCTGTCACCTCTGCCGGTCCGAGGGTGAGCGGAGGCATGGAG
>CAAHFI010758649.1:0-16901 GCA_900893395.1 Euglena gracilis
GAGGGGGGGGATTTCGACGGTGGTAAGCTTCGCTCTTACCCATAAAGGGATAAGAGCTCAGCGACCCCCCCCTTAATTGAGCATTTGGGTCCGGGGAAATTTTTTTTTTCATGCGCCGAAGGCGCCGAAAATTTTTTTTGCCCTATTTCTAAAGGAATTTTTGACCCCCCCCTTATTTGAGCATTTGGGGGGTCTTTTGGCCCGTGGGTGTGCTCAAATAAAGGGGGGGGGTAGCTCTTTCAGCCTGACGAGCGCAAAAGAGTGCCCTGCAACAAAAAATCAAGCTGTGCAACACCCTCTCAAACGGTATTTTGCTTTCCCATTATCTCCACAGTGGCCCCGACCACTTTTGGTCTGTTTTGGACTGAATTGTGATTTTTTTAAATACATTATTATTCATTATAATTATTTGTTTTCCTTTTTTTTATTAAAAGTTTTGCATTGTTTTATTTACACCTCAACCCCAAAATGTTGGCCCCATACCCAAAACCCTCTAAAGACCCAAAATATTTGAATCACTTTTTCTTTGGATCCTTTTTTGTCTATTTGCTTTCATTGAGTTGACCTCATGTGGCGCAAATAAGTGTAAGGCTGTCAATGAGACAAGCATACAATGTCGGAGTTGGCCCTTGCCTTCTTGTGCGCCGCCTCTTTAGGGGCACTTGGAATGGGGGAATTGTTTAGCTGTTTTTTTTTTGAGCTGGAAGGATTGGGATAATTGGCTAAAAATGGGGAGGGGTTGTTCAGGGGGAAACTGAACAGTGAGCCGCTGTTATAGAAAATCAAGGCAAATTCCATTTTACAATAAACACAAAATAAATAATTGGAAGATTCCAAAAAAATCAATAATAAAAAAGACGCCAAATCCCTCCCCCCAATTGACGGTGGGACCTCTCCGCTGGACCGCTTTTCTCTTAATTAGGGAGAAATACGGGGTTTCGGCAGTCATGTGTGACGTCATATTCTTTCTGATTTTACACCTAGCAGCAGAAAGTTTTGCCCTTAGTTGACAGAAAAAGACTGCCCAAACACGTCAGAATTTTCGTCCTTCAAATGCATTTAGTTCCTCCTTCTTTGTTTTGATTTTTGGCTTTTTTCCACCATCTGAAATGTGCACGGTGATATTTTTGTTTTGGCGTTTCTGCGGTTATTAATGGTGACTGTCCTGAAACTGTTTGATATTAATGGCACCTGTAATTGACCAAACCTGATGGGCACCTGCCAAAACGTCATCTGGAATCACCACAAATGGTTTGAACCCGAATGAGGGTAGGGGGGTGGTGTGGAATGGGGGACATTCACAGTTATGGGGGCCATGAAACAATTTTCATCCCAACTCCCCTCCTGAAATCAACTGGGATGATTTTTCTGACATGAAATCAAAACAGTTGCCCCCCCCAAATGACCATGAAGTGATTTGAATTGTATCTTTGCAGAATTCAGGGAGGTTAAAATTTTTCAGCTCCATTGTGCCAAATTTGCCCTAACCCAACTCCAATTCAAATTCAAATCTTAACAGGTTGTGATTGGTGAAGGGAGTTTGAAAGATCGGCATTTTCTGGGTTCAAATAAGGTCGAGCTGAGAATTTCCTCGCCGTCCAGGGGCTGACCGCAGCCCGGGTGCTGGAGATGCGTGAGAAATATGGTGCCAATGAGCTCCCCCAGGCAGAGAGCGTCACCTACCTCGGGCTTATAAAGGAGGTTTGCTTTTTTTTCCTTTCCAGGATGACCATTTTAAAATAAATCCTGACTATTGAAACGAATCTTTCCCGCTGTTTGTGTCGGAATGTGCAAGCTCCCAAATCAACCTGAGGGCCTACAAAAAATGACCATGGAGAAATCATCACACAATTGTTGTTGTTGTTGTTATGGACCAAACCTGAAACATTGCAGAGGTTTGTCCACAAAAATTCCAGTTCTGGTTTGAGGTCCAAATACCATTTTCTTGCATTTGACAATTCATAACTGGAGGTTGGTCTGGCCAGTGGGTCGCTCAAGGTCAAATTTGATTATGCAGAGGGGTGAACACAAACGTGTTTTTTTTTGCGGTTTTTTTGTGTTTTTCGATTTTGACAGAAACTGCTTTTTTTGTGGTTTTTTTTGTAGCGAATTTTCAATTTCTGCTGGAAGTCTTTTTGGATGTTGAAAAAAATTCCTCATTTTTTAGCCCAAATTTCCCCATAATTTCTTGTCAATTTTTTTGTCATTTTTTGCATTTTTTGTAGACAAATCGCATGTTTTTATGTAAAATAAAATTTTTGTTTGTGGAGTTGAAACTTTTCTGAGTTCTCTCCAGCAGAAGTGTGCATCCTGGGATATTTTCGTTTATTTGCATTTTTGTTTGTGTCAGGGTTTTCGAGGGTCCATGTTGCCCCCTGGGGGTGACTGACTGGTTTTTCGGAGTGAGTGCCTTGTTTTTTGCCTCCAGACTCCACCAGGGTTGGGGTCGGCCAGGATTGGCCGAAAGTGGCCGCCTGGCGCCAAAGGCACCAGATTTTTTTTTTTTTGCATTTTTGACCAAACCCTTTGACTTTTGGCCATTTTTGGTTGAAGTGACCGACCCCCCAGGGGGAGGGGGTTGGAATTGGGTGAATGTTTTTTGAAAAGTGACTGACTGGTTTTTTGAAAGTGGAAAGTGACCCGTTGGTAAGCAATGGTATGCTCCGGACCCCCCCCCCTGGGCTGAGGGGGGACCCCCAGGGCTGTATGGGAATCCCCCGCAACTTAGGCGGTCTACTTCACACTTAACCTTTTTAGAAGTTCTTTCCGCAATTGCACCAATTCTGAAAACAATTTTTGCGCTCCATTCTGTGCTCCCAAAAACAAGATCCACCCCCCTTTTTGTGTTTTCGACTGGGGTGACTGGTTTATAAGTGACCCCGGGGAGATGCCCAAACCCCCCATTTTTCTGTTTTTTTTTCTGCTGCTGGCATGTTTTCGGTGATCGACAGAGACGATGTCTTGCAGCCCAAGAATGGGGGAAAACACAAAAAGGGGCTGAGGGGTGGGTTTTCAGACCACTTTTTTTTTGCCTTAGTGCTGGCAGCCTCGGAGCGTGTCCAACACATCGCGGAAAAAAGGCCTCCCGTTTTTTCCTCGTTTTTAAAACTGACTACAGCAGGTCATCAAATCATGTCAGCTTCAGTGGGAGTGTGTACAAAGAAGATTATTTGGCCAGAAACTCATCAACTGCATCTTCAGTTGAAAGAGCTTGAAAGATGCAGGATTGCCGAATGCAAGATCGGCCGCCAAGCTCTGGTTTTACGGCGCCACCCGAGAGGTGGAAAATGCCACATGGTTGTTGAATGCCCCCCCCCGTGAACATTTATATTTTTTTGTGAGGTTGTCCCCAATGTTTTCATTCATTTCTCTCTTGGTTTTGCCGTTTCTCCTCTCAGGCAATGCGTGACCTGATGATGCGAATGCTTGTTGTTGCTGCTGTGGTCTCCATCATTTTTGGAATGACTTTAGAGGTGTTTTGAAACTTTTTTGTTTTCAATATGTGAAGGAACCATAAAGCCATTTACACAACATGCAATTCATTTCTGTGGCTTCATTTTGGTGGATCCTTGGGTTTCCATTTCGTTTTTAATTGTTGCGCTTCTGCCTTGTTGTCATGCGTGGCTCTGGCATTGTCCCCAAATGTTTCTTCCATACGTACACACATACACAATAATGGGCAACCAGACATTCATTTAGTGTGGTGCACCAAGGTTGGCATTTTGTGGTTCACCGTGGACACCAGAAATATTTTTGTGGTTCAATTTGTGGACACCAAAAAATATTTGCGGTTCGCTTGTGGACACCAAATTTTTTTTGTGGTTCACATGAGGACACTAATTTTTTTTCCACCACATGCTGACATTTGCATCATTATCTCTTTCCTAGCAGGTATGAAGCAATCCTGGGGGGAATATGACTGTGTGAGGCGTGCATATTTTGTGCATATTTCGCATATTTAGCGCATATTTCATCTTTTTGGCCATAAAGTGCAGGCTTCGCATATTTTGCGCATGTTTAGTGCATATGTCGAGGTTTTGAGGTGTTTTCCACAGTATATTTGCCCATTCCCGCATGTTTTGACCACATTTTGGGGGAGGGTCAATTTGGGCCATCACAGATTATCTTGGGACCTTTCTTTCCTTTTTGGGCCATTTTTTGCCAATTTTTGTTTTTGAATCATTTTGACACATTTCGAGTTCACCTTTGCGATCATCTTTTCTGTTTGTTTTTTCCATTGTTTTTTTTGCTTTTCGAAAAAAAACATTATATTAAAAAAATGCAGAAAAACAAAACCATACAAAGAAAAACAGCCATGCAGCCTTGGAGTCCCATCTTTGAGGCTCATCTGGAGGCTCTCCTTCTCCAAAGTCAAAACAAATTTAACAAACAGTCTCTTCACAAGTTAAAGTGTCTACAGATCAATCCGCTTTTAGTTATAAAAGTGCTTTTTTTTGTGATTCTCAATCAAGTTTTCTGGACATCAAAAAATTTTGGGGACACCAAAAAATTTTTGTGGTTCACTTGTGCACACCAAAAGGAAAAGTGTGGCTCGCTTGTGGGCAACAAGAAAAAATTTTGTGGTTCATCTGTGGACATCAAAAAAAATTTGTGGCTCACACGCCTTTGTGAACCACACTAAATGAATGTCTGTGGGCAACAATTGAGTGTTATGTTTTTTCAGCTTAATTTTTAACCCTCAAATTTGTGATGAAATTCACGACTTTTGAGGTTGTCGTCTGACCAGGTTTCGTTTTTATTTGGTGGACCCCCCCCCCCCCCGGGTGGGTGGGGTGGTGGGTCTGGGGCCGGACCCCCTGGGGGGGGGGCAGGTATTGCTTGTACTGAATGGTCAGATGTCATTCTGCAGGGTGGGAAATTCATTTATCAAGATGTAACATTTCTGAATGAATCTTTTTCAGTCAACTGGATGTTTTGTTTTTGACCTTGCAGGATTCCCACACGCACGAAGTTAACCGGACTACTGGATGGATCGAGGGGACCGCCATCCTGATTTCTGTGTCAATTGTCGTCAACGTATGCTTCATTTTCTTGCAATTCTTTGAATACTTACCCCCCCCCCGCCTCCATCTTTCAAAATTGTGGCACAATTTTGCACAAATTGTTGGCAACAAAGATCTCAGTAGCTCGGCATTGTTGTTTGTTTGAGCTAGAATCTACAATTGAAAGGACCACACTTTCATGCTGACGTGCACTGATGTGCTCTTGGTTGTTAAGGGTGAATGCATCCCAGAATTTTCAGGCTTGCACCTTCTGTTGCTTTGCATTTCAAACCTTTGGTTGTTGGTGACAATAAGACTTTGAATCCACTGCCCTCCCCTTTTCCCTTACGCGGCAATAGATTTTAAAGAGGTGCTGCTTTGGAACCTAATGGCAAATGTCTATTGATATCCAGGTGAACTCAGAACACTGACCGAAGACCATTTGGAAAATATTTGCTGTGCAGAGTGAAACGCACGTGATTCACAATTGGTGAACAGGAGAACATCACGGCGCTATTCTTTCTGTTGCGGGTTTGATCTCATTGGAATGTCCAGATTTTAGTTCGTGCAAAAGGTAAAAGGTTAAGAACTCCACAGAGATAAAGGACCAGTTCGTCTTGATAAATTTAAAGAATATTTTTTTTGGTTGGTCTGGTGCCAACAAACGACAGTTCCGACCAACAATCTAGGTGCCGATAATTAAGAAGGTTTTTATAAATTTGGAGCACTTTCCCAATATTTTTGGGGGGGGGCATTAGAATAATTCAGGTGGGTTTTCACCATTTTGGGGCATTTTTGACATTTTTTTTTCAAAAGAATTGGCGCTTTGCGCCAACAATTATTGGGCTCAGTCCGGCTGGCGAAGCGATTTGGCCCAAATTCATTTCTGTGAATCCCCGGGGGAACGAATTATATCTTTTATGAAGCCTGAGGGAACCCACCCTCCCCCCCCCCGGAGGGGGTAGGAGGTCCAGCCAGCCCGCTGGATGTCAAAATATGAAAGGGAGTTTTGTAGAAGTGATCTCTGTTTGCGTTGTAATGCCTCACCCATCCATCGCCAGCCCAGCCCAGTTTCGGTTGGAGTGAAAGGATAATCTCACAAAAGTGAAACAGTCTCTGGCAAACACATATCTAGTTTTATTTTGGAGTTTTGCTGTTGCCGAGAGAGGCAGAGGGTTTTTTTGAAAATTTTTTTTGAAATGTGATTTATTTTATTTCTGCTTTCCCCCGCAGGTCACTGCCATGAATGACTACAAGAAGGCCAAAAAATTTGAGGCGATGTCGCAAGAACAATCCAAGAAAGATGTGGAGGTGTGCAATTCTGTGGCAGCTTTCTGGAACCTGTAGGCTTGTGTATGTTTTGAACTTTGGCGGTGCAGTTTGTTTTCAGAAGGCCCGGATTTGAAATTGTCTTTCTCCCCCAAAACATCGCAGCTTGCAATTTCATTCTTCTGCTCTCAGGTCATGAGAGATGGTCAAAAAAAATCCATTGATATTTCAGATTTGGTGGTTGGGGACATGATGTTTGTCGCCGCGGGTGTGCCACTTCCCATCATGTGCGGAGATTATGTGTGCCATCAGGAATGTCCGTTTTCGCTTTGTGATCTTTCCTCAACAGAATTGAGTGCAAAGCAACTGATAAAAAAAAACCGTTCTGTTGGAGGAAATGTCAGGTATTTGGTGGTGTAAATCCGGCTGTGTGCGTAGTTGTAGTCCTGGACATACGTCATACGGTAGCTTGTGAAATACCCATCAAAAAAGTTTTCCACTCAATTTCCTTGATTCCCCCTCCCTCCTGAGTTATAAGACCCCCAAAAATGCTCCACAGGACAGGCCAAAAATTTAAAAAAAACATGGATTTTGGACTGTGTGACATTGGCTTCTATTAAGCAAAAAATTAGGACCCCTGGGGGGGGAAGGTCGACCCCCCCCACCCACCACAACATTTTCACCAACTTTGGGAAAACAGGGATTTTGGCCGGGGAAATTTTCTGAATTTTTTTTTGAAAAAATGACCCCAAAATACATGATTTTCTGAGTGAAAAACACATTTTTTTCACAAAAAAATCTCAAAAATTTCAGGTTAAAAATTAGGGGGGGGTGAAAAAAATGAGGGTCAAAAAATTGGACCAAATCTGGGCACAATCAAATTTTACTAACATTTCTTCTCTTGGAAATTTTTGGGATTTTCAATGGCATTTTTTTGCTTCAAAACCCTCTCAAAATCAAAATTTTGAGAAAATGTTGAAATTTTGGAAGGTGTGAAAAAATTGGGTTTTGGGTGGTTTTGGGGGGGGGACCTCCTCCTACATGGGTCCCAAAATGGGTCCCAAATACACCTGGCGCCGAAGGCGCCGGGGAAAAGTTTTGGGTCCAAAAACTGGTGCCACCGGGAAAACGGGAAGAGGTGGTGGGGGGGGGGTCGACCCCCCCACTCACCATGCAGGGGGTGGGCCCTCACCCACCACCTTTCTGGCTGTTTGGCCAATTCCCTTTCTGCCCTGCACAAAACACACACAAAAAAAACACATTTGCATTTTTCCTCCTGGTCCGACCCCTTCAGAATTCAAAAAAAAATGTGCCGGAAAAATTGGGGGGCTTTAAAAGCCCCAAAATTGCGTTCTTGAATTTGCCCAAAATCCGTCAATTTCACTTTCACTGTGCACCGGGGAAGATTTTTTTTTTGATTCCGATAGGGGGTCCCAGACCTCCCTCCCTCATACAAAGGAAATGTTCACTTCACACAGTCTAGTGCAAAAGTCTTTATGACACACTGGCTCAAAAGTCCTTACGAGGTGGGGTAGTGCCTGCCCAGGAGCCCCCCCCCCCACCCGGGGTTGGTGGGGGGTCCAAAAAACGGCCTGGTGGGGGGGGGTCGACCCCCCACCAGGCCTTCCCGTTCTGCCCTGGTTTTGTGTCTGTGTGTGTGTGTTATTTATATTTTATTTTGTTTTGATTTATATTTTATTTATTTATTTAGGTTTTATTTTGGCAGAATTTGTGTTTCTTTGCAGGGTTTTCCCTGTTTTTTTTCCGTGTTTTTTTTCCTCTCAGTGATTTCGATTTCTGGTAGTATTCTTCTTTGACTGTGAAAAAAATTTTAAACCTTATTTTCCCTGATTTTTTGTCATTTTTTGCATTTTTCGCCAACAAATTGGATGTTTCGAGCCAGCATATTTCCAAAATTTAAACAAGAAGTAATATTCAAAGATAATTGAACTTGACTTTTTGCATTTTTTACTGATTTTTTTGGTTGTGTATTTTTTGTGGAAAAAAATAAAAAAGGTTGTCCAAAGTGTGCATTACGTTGCAGGCATTTTCCCTCCTGAAAAATGGTCAAGATAGTCATAAACTGAGTTTTTTTGGGGTTTGCTTGCAATAATAAATTCAGATGTTTTCCAATTTTGGCCTGATATCCAGTCTTTTGACCAGCCGCAGAACCGAGATTTTTCCGGGCTCCTGACAGTTTCAAGTTGGAAGGGAGGGTGCGACCTACCCTCCATTTTGGGAGGAGGGTCCCGACCCAGAGGGGGGGTTGGCAAAAAACCCACCAAAATGATAGTGTGCAGAAGGTGCCAGAGAAAAATGTTGACCCTTTTGTTCATTTTAATTGCCCATTTGTTGCGCATCAAGCTACGTATTAGGGGTTACAACCGGCTGGTTTTCTGGAGAAACGTGACTGATTGATTTTGGAAGTGCCCCTCGGGAAGGGTGGTTGATTACTCGGTTTTGCGTTTTGGATGGCGTGATTTGGAATTTTTTTCAAAATTTCCAGCGCCTTGGGCGCCAAGTGGGTCACTATTGGTCATCCTCCTCAGGGTCTGGCCATCTGTTTATTACCAATCCCCCCCCAAAGGGAGGACAGATAATGTTGAAAAGTTGCTGGCTTGTTTTTGTAAGTTGAATTTGACCCACCTTTCCTGAAGCCCCCCGAGAGGTTTGATTTTGCCGGCCGAATATAGAATTATATAAAATATAAAACCCCCGGATGGCGTCATTCAGGGCAAAGAATGAGGTTTTTGGGTGGGGAAACAAATTTTCTCAGAAACGAACCAATTTGGTGAAAATCTATTTTTGGGAAACCCAGGAGGTTCACAAAATAAATCTGGAAGAAAAATTGGTATTTTGAGGTCAGTTTCAGGGAAAGGAAGCTTGCAGATGTCACAAAAAGTTTGATCCCCCAAATGTCAGGCCCCACTGAAGGTCTTGGAATCCTGTGCAATTTTTACACCGGGGGGCTTTACATTTGGGCTTTACATTGTAGGTGGAGTCTTGTACATCGTGGAAACTGAGCGCTGGTTTTCTGCAGGGGGTGAAGTGCAGGGGGTGCAGGGGGAGCTTTAAAAAGCCTCTAAATGAGCGCTTTTTTTTCCCTTCAAAAATCGGCAGTCAAATTTATCGAAGGACACACGGTGTGCAAAGCGTGCACAGTGTGCATGGTGTGCCGCACACCGTGCGTTGTATCCCCAAGGCGTCCCGGACCTGAAAGAATTCCGGCACTTTTGCGCCGTTCCACCCTATCCTGAGGGGAGGGGGGGGGTCCCCTTTCCTCATTTAGTCCATGGATTTGTATGCCACCTGGGAGGGATCAACCCCCCTGCAATCTTCGTCTTTGACCCTCCATTTGCTCTCCAAAGGAATTAAGGTTACCGTTGGTTGTTTTTGTCGATTAACATCACTTGTTTCCATATTTTTGCACCACCCGTTGCATAAACCATTTCACAACCATACTCTGTCAAAGGGAATTTCATAGGGACCCCCCAGGGCGTCCAGGCGGCCAGGAAACAGGTCCTGGTGGGACCCCACCCTTGGTTGGGGGGGGGGGCTGACAGGGCCTACCGGTTGCCGGGTGGGACCCGGCTGGAAGCTGAAAACAGGGGAAAAGACCAAATTCGACCGGGATGGCTTTTTTCCAGCGAAAATTTTCAGGTGAAAGGCCCAAAGGCCTTTTTTTTGGCCATTTTGACCGTGTTTTCAGAAATTTTCGGTGTATTGTGCCAGATATTTTTCCAGTTCAGCCCCGGCTTCGCCGGGTGCAAAAAAATTTATTTCCACTCGGTCCTGGGGGGGGGGATGCCCTCCCCTCCTCGACCCCCCACCCCCTGTGTTTATCGAACCCCACCCCCGTAAAAAGCCAACGCTCACTTAGTGCCCCCAGGTGAACCTTGCCTTCGAATTGAGTGGACCCAAAACTGAAATGTGGCCAAAAAAGTTGCAGTGATTGGGAAATGGAATCAATTAAAACCTGAGGATCAGGAGGAGAGGACTAAATGAAATCCAAGAAGGGATAGGTTTCTTAAGCTACACCCCATCCTACCTGTTGCGGCCCTCCTGGACAAGAGGGGAGGGTCCAGACCCCCCCAAACCCCCCGCCCCTCCTGGACCAGGGGGTCTGACCCCCCCACACCTGCCCTGATATCGAACCCTCCGGGCTGGGGGGAGTGTTCCAGGACCACCCAGAGCGAAAAAAAATGGTTTGGTTTGTTTGGTTTGTTTGGTTTGGTTTCCTGGTTGGCGTACATTTCTTGTCGATTTTTTTGAAAAAGTTTGCAACAATTTTTTCAGCAAATTTCGGTCCGCAACCAGGCAGCTTGCTTGGGGGTGGGGGTTCCTGCTTACCCAGGCATTCTAAGGCACTCCGGCACCTCTTTCACAGTGTTGATCAAATTCAGCTGGTTTGCATCTTTTTTTTTGCACCATTTGTGTCCCACTTTGGAGATACAGTTTTGTTGTATTTCTCCTTCAGGGCAGGCGTTGCCTGCTGATGCGGTGTTCGTCAAAGGGCAGGACCTCAAGGTGGATGAGTCCGCTGTCACGGGGGAGACTGATGTTATGCGGAAAAAAATGGACACGGACCCGTTTTTCATCAGTGGAACCAATATTTTAGAAGGTTGCCACACGCTTGTATGTGCAGTATTGATTTTGTAGGGTCAGTAAATTTAGTAGATAATTTGTGGATTTTGTGAGCAAAGGGCATACTTTTCAAAGATTTGAGAGGTTGGCTTTGTTAAAGGTGATTGCTTGACTGGTCAAGAAAGCCTGTCTACAACCATAAGGCTCAAGTTCAAAATGAAATAAGTTTTTTGTTTGATGTGAAAAAGGATTTCCTCAAAAAATGAAAAATCACTATGGCATCCAGTTGTGGGATCGATCTTTTACCCTCACCATTCAAGCCCCCAGGACCAACGGGGGAGGTTGCAGGAATGGTCCCATTCAGTGCCAAACAAAGGGTCTTTGTTGTTTAGTCGTTTGGTTGTATTTCTATTTCAGTTTCATATTTATATTTACATTGTCATCGGAAAAATACATCGGAAACGTAACACCCAGAAAAAAGTTGCCTCTAAATAAATAACATCCCAGAGGTTTTCGGGTGCGTTATGATATGTGGTGGATATCCCCCTGGGCGTGCGTATTTACAAAGCCCAGACTGAAAAATATGGATTGCAACAGGGAGGTTGATTGTGTCCCCAACACAGACAAATGGCATCTGGCATCAGGGTGACCCATGTGAAACACAACACCGTCAATGGTGCTGTAAAGGACAGATATATTTTCCCACTCCAATCTGCCCCACCATTGTACCAAAGAATAACCGGTCACCCTGCCAACCCTCCAGGGGATGGCTTGGTGATGATCATCAACGTCGGGGTGAACTCCTTCGCCGGCAAGCTGTCCATGTCCTCCCGCGGCGCCCCATCGGACACGCCGCTGCAGGTCAAGCTGGGCTGGCTGGCGGAGATGATCGGGAAGCTGGGGCTCGCCGCCGCCACCGTCACCTTCGTGGTGCCCAGGGGGCTTTTTAACTGTGGATTCATTCCCAGACCATCCTTAAGCAGCGATTAACATCAGGAACTATGGAAGCTATGAAAGTCTGGCGGGAGTGGAGGTTGGGGCCGGGAACTGAATCAGGGTTTTTCTCTTGGAATTTCTGGGTTTTGAAAAGCGTATAGCCATATTGGTCACCCGTCAATTATCTTTATTTGAGCACACATTATTTCTGAATTGCTGAGTTTTAGACAAACACACTCCTGACCATTCACAGACGCAGGCATAGATAATATAGATAGATATAGATACAGATGTAGACATAGAAATAGACATAAATAGAGCTATAGCTATAGATTTGAATTAGACACATTTATATTTATATATATTATTATTATTATTAAATATATTATACATTTATAATATATTTTCCAACAACAAACCACAAAGCAGTGGGACATGAGCAGACGATTTTTACCGACCACCGGAAGGGAGGGGGGTCACTTCCACTCTTCCAAATGCCAGTGAATCACTTTTTTTTTTGAAAACCAGTCAGTCACACTCTCTAGAGTCAAAAATAATTCACATCAAACGTGAAAAAACATAGACCCAAAAATTTTCGGAGCCTTTGGTGCCGGGTCATTTCACTGGTTTTTTTTGCCGACCGGGGGGAGGTTATGGCCAAAAAAGAAACTCCGAAAAAACCAGTCCCCCCCCCTCCCCGAGTGTCGTCCAGTGACTCACTGATTGTATCAATGTCTATATCTACATCAACATCAATATCTATATCTATTTCTTAAAACATATGAAAGCTGAAAAAATTTTGGAGACCGTTGAAAAGAGCCTTGGCAATGCTTTGCATCAAGGAGGGCGTTCAAATCGCTACCGGTAGTTCTTTGCACCCTCACTCACGCACTCTCTCTCCCTTGAACCAATTTCTTTTATCTGCATGAGTCTTTTACATGACCACTACAGAACAAGTCACAAAAACTTTGGGGAAAACCCAGATGAAGGTCTTAAATGACCTTCCCTCATTGACTTTTCAGCCCCCATTTCACTTATCAGCCCCCAGACCAACAACTAAAGGATAGAAGGACAATTTACGAATTTGCGGACACATCTAAAGGTTTGCTGATTATTATCACATAAGATTATATATTTTTTTCATTTTTGAGTCATAAAAGTGATATTTTGTTAGGAAGGACACCAAGGGGGACCAACAACGAGAAGGGGGCTGAAGCAGGATACGTGCGGAGTCATATTTTCATACAAGTTCGCAGGCAATGTTGTGATATACCAACCACACTCCAAGCCAAACACACGAACACACACACACACACACACACACACACACACACACACACACATAGGTTGCTAAAGACTTCTGTGCAGGAAAAATGATGGAAGCAATATTCCCTGCTCCTGATAGGCAAAGATGGTTCTCTTCATTCTGTTTATTGTCTTTCCTGTCGGTCTGGAAAAAGAAATGGTCCCAAAGGGAATGCTTATTTGATGTGTGTTCACGATGCCGAAAAGGTGGCGAAGAAGATGCACCTGCTCCCAGGAGCAATCAAATTTTGAAATGGACCGACCAATAGTCCCATGGGTCATTTCATGCTTCTGAATGTGTAGCACTGCTGTGTGTCGATGAACGACACACAGCCACTGCTGTGTGTTGAGCAACGACACACAGCAGCGCCACAAGTGAAATTATAGAGAATGAGCAAAGAATGCAATTGACAATGATCACCACATCCAAATAAGTCAAAATATCATTTTTGTGGCAGTTTATTTTCTTCAGCATTCTCGTCAGCCAATAGAATCAGGGTGCGAATTTATGACTGTTTACATTCATAAGTTGTAAACAGATGTATCCCCCCCCCCTTGTCCGCCGACCACCCCTATATACTGGTCGGGGGTTGCAGGTTGGGGGGGGTGTACAACCACCCCCCCCTGGTTGGGGGTTGCAGGTGACCACGAAAAAAATTTTCCCTCTCGTGTGCTTGTCGACCAGCTTTTTCCTGTGTTTCCTGTCCATTGCAGAAGTGTTCCTCATGTTCCCTCTGGTGTGGTTATTGGTCCCTCACCTCATGGGGAGAAGTATTTGGTAATAAAATATGAACGCAATGGACGTGATGTTGTTCACGACAAGGCCAATTGCACCATTTTTGCCTTTTGGTTTTGTTTTGGCCCCTAGTGATATGACCCCCCGGTCGGGGGCCGCAGGTTGAGGGGGTGTACGACCCCCCCCCCCCGGTCGGGGGTTGCAGGAACCCAGTCGTTGGATAAGGGGGGGGGGGCGGGTACCATGAAGAGTGCCAACCTGATCTGAGGTGACCAAACTAACAATTAAGGGTTTTCTACATGGTCATATTTTCTGTGTCTGTGTCAACAATGCACAAAATTCCCAATTTTTGGCTTTGTGATACCAGGGGGGAAGGCAAGAATTTGGTGTCTTTGGCCCTTCGAAATATGGTGCCAAGTTTTGTCTCCACGGTTTGACCCCCCAGGAATTGAAATTATAAAACCTTGGTCGCCTAGTCTTGCCCGCAGCGTTTCCTGTAGCACTGCCAGTACGGGGGGTGTTGTGGAGGTGGGAGTGTCAGGTCCACCTTTTTTTTTTGCTTTTGAAGCCTGCGGCAGCCTGGGGAGAATTTTGGAGTCGTTTTCAAAAAGGGAGCATTTTCCAACTCAACTCAACTCAACTCAACTCGAATATGAGGTTGGAACAGAATGTCAGAGACCTCTGGAAATTGGGGAGGGGATAAAGAATGCAACCAGTTGAGTTCTGTGGCAGGTTGTCAACATCACCCCATTTGATCAAAAGGCGTGTCAGGGTACTCCAACGTATGCGCCAATGTATTGAATGAATTGGTACTCCAATGTATGAGCGCAGAGTTGTTTAAGTCTGCAAACACATGCATTGGCAGGCAATTCACTGCGCCTCATTTTTCGGCCAAAAGACCAGGGGTGGCTTTCAACTCATATTTTCAAAAGGATTTGTTTTCACAGGCTCTATTGCCGATGCCCAAACCCATGATCAGACGCAGGGGGGGAACGCAGATGCGTTTTTTTTTTTGCGTTTTGTTGTTGTTTTTTTTCCCGTTTTTTGATTTCGGCAAAATGTGCGCATTTTTTTTGTGTTTTTTTTTTGCAGGGGATTTTTGGATTTTTGCTGGAAATTTTTGTGGTCGTGAAAAATTCCCCATTTTAGGCCCTGATTTTCCCCTGAGACATCATTTTTGTCAATTTTTTTTTCATTTTTGCATTTTTTTTGGTCAGCAAATTTTTTTGTGCAAAATGGAAAATTTTCCCTGGCAGAGCCGAAATTTTTTCTTAGTCGTGGAAAAGTGTATCCTGGGGGAGCTCCTAACGGATTTTTCATGCAATTTGCTTTTCTTGCGTTTATTTGCATTTTTTGAGGTCCATGTTGTGTTTCCTCCCCCCCTGCCAGATGGCGGGTCTTTTGCTATTTTTTTCATTTTCAACAATTGAATGTGTACAAGTATTCGCATGATTGCAGCCATTGAATGGGCTGCTTGCGCAATTGCGATTGCGCAAAGGAACCACTTGCACAATTGTAGGAACCTTCACCGCTGGCAGTTGCACAAATGGACTGTTCCCGCTGTTGTGCGATGTGGTGCCTTTGCATTATTGCGCAAAGGCATCAACAATTTTCTCTGAAATCAAAGTATATGATGTTGTAGGGTCTTTTTGTCTCACCTGCCCCAAATCGTTCCAGCAGGACTGTATTTTGCGGATGTGGGTTTTATTGTGACGCTGTTATTGTTGTGGCTTGTACTATACTACGTGGTAAGTGCAAGATCGGCCACCTAAATAGCAGCAGTTATTTTTGAGGCAAGAGGAGAGTGAAAACAATAAAAAAGCGTCCACAAAAGTCGAGGTGTTGTGCAGCATGTCTGAGAGTGCCGAAGAAGACGTTCCAGGGTCAGTGCCCCTCTGAACACGTTATTTTTTAAGTCAATGAACACATCCATTCACGGCCAATGTATTGTGGTTCATCCTCGACCAAAGCGATGCAAGCGCTGCAGGTGGTGCAGGATCGGGGTGCAGGGCACTTTTTAACTCATTTTTTCAAAGATAATATATTCATTGGCATTTTATTTTGATGTTTCAGAGGTTGAGAAAAAATTTTCCTCGGCTCAACTATGAGACCCAACTGCAGTCTCAGGAGTCTTTTTGTCATTCTTCAATCAAAAAATTTTATTTGTAGAAGTGTTCACCTAATTCTGCAGGTACATTGTCTGTATGGTCCATTTTGCGCAATTGCACAAATGGACCACTTGTGCAGCTGCGTGGTTGCGCAAATGGACCATTCTTGCGTTCCAAACGGTTCATTTGCGTTACTGTGCAAACGGACCAACAATTTTTCAAAAATTCCTTCAAAGTGGTTGCTATCATATGCAGGGCTTGGCCTGACCTGCCTCAAATCATTCCAGCAACATATTGATGAGGCAGCTGTTGGATGGTCCCAAACATCATGCTGGGTGTCTGTGCCCCTATGTTGAGGTGGTATTTCGAAATATGGGGCACATCCACCTGGCATATACCTGCTCCTGGGCACCCTAAGGCCGGTTTTAGTCGAAAAAAAAATTTGCCCAAACCCATGTTTTTTTCCCTCCCGGACCTGGAAAAACTGTTTTCGGCCAAAAATGAGCGTTTTTCGACCCCCCCCCCAGCCCCCGTTTTGGCCTGAAACGCATGCATTTTGGTCCAGGCAGGGCCGGACCGTCTTGCCGCCAGCCAGGCCTCCTTGGCTGCCACGAGCCTCAAACGTCTGCTGCAGTATGGCACCATCGGACACGCAAAGAGCTCAGCACTACACAAAACCTGGTATCCGAATTTTGCAGATAAAGGATTCCTTTATTTTGCATTCTGGGGGGTTCGGGGGGGGAGTCCCTCCCCCTCCCCCCCCTGCCATTACGGACAGTTGCTCATTCCACTATTTGCAAATCGAAGAATTCCATAAAATTTTTGGAGTCGTTCTTTGGGAGTAAGGGGAGGGGTCGCTGAGCTCTTACCCCTTTAAGGGTAAGAGCGAAGGTTACCACCGGGGAAAAGGGGGGGGGTCGAACCCCTCCCTCCCCCCCCCCCCCACCCTGGGTAGACCGT
>CAAHFI010764428.1:0-16218 GCA_900893395.1 Euglena gracilis
GAATAGCTACACCGGGGTTGCAATGGGAACCCCCAATCGGTTTCCAGTTTTTAGGCCAAATCACGGTTTCCCATGGGCCCAAGTATGGGGACCAGGCTGTACTGACATTTGGGTCGTCTTCCACCCCTCCAAAACTGTCGCTATCTTGCTAGTTTTTTGATATCCGCATGTTTTTCACACCCGTAGGCACTAATCCGGCCGGCACATCGGAATAGCAACCGGGGTTGCAATGGGAACCCCCAATCGGTTTCCAGTTTTAGGGCCAAATCACGGTTTCCCATGGGCCCAAGTATGGGACCAGGCTGTACTGACATTTGGGGTCGTCTTCCACCCTCCAAAACTGTCGCTATCTTGCTAGTTTTTTGATATCCGCATGTTTTTCACACCCGTAGGCACTAATCCGGCCGGCACATCGGAATAGCACACCGGGGTTGCAATGGGAACCCCAATCGGTTTCCAGTTTTAGGGCCAAATCACGGTTTCCCATGGGCCCAAGTATGGGGACCAGGCTGTACTGACATTTGGGGTCGTCTTCCACCCCTCCAAAACTGTCGCTATCTTGCTAGTTTTTTGATATCCGCATGTTTTTCACACCCGTAGGCACTAATCCGGCCGGCACATCGGAATAGCTACACCGGGGGTTGCAATGGGAACCCCCAATCGGTTTCCAGTTTTAGGGCCAAATCACGGTTTCCCATGGGCCCAAGTATGGGGACCAGGCTGTACTGACATTTGGGGTCGTCTTCCACCCCTCCAAAACTGTCGCTATCTTGCTAGTTTTTTGATATCCGCATGTTTTTCACACCCGTAGGCACTAATCCGGCCGGCACATCGGAATAGCTACACCGGGGTTGCAATGGGAACCCCCAATCGGTTTCCAGTTTTAGGGCCAAATCACGGTTTCCCATGGGCCCAAGTATGGGACCAGGCTGTACTGACATTTGGGGTCGTCTTCCACCCCTCCAAAACTGTCGCTATCTTGCTAGTTTTTTGATATCCGCATGTTTTTCACACCCGTAGGCACTAATCCGGCCGGCACATCGGAATAGCTACACCGGGGGTTGCAATGGGAACCCCCAATCGGTTTCCAGTTTTAGGGCCAAATCACGGTTTCCCATGGGCCCAAGTATGGGGACCAGGCTGTACTGACATTTGGGGTCGTCTTCCACCCCTCCAAAACTGTCGCTATCTTGCTAGTTTTTTGATATCCGCATGTTTTTCACACCCGTAGGCACTAATCCGGCCGGCACATCGGAATAGCTACACCGGGGGTTGCAATGGGAACCCCCAATCGGTTTCCAGTTTTAGGGCCAAATCACGGTTTCCCATGGGCCCAAGTATGGGACCAGGCTGTACTGACATTTGGGGTCGTCTTCCACCCCTCCAAAACTGTCGCTATCTTGCTAGTTTTTTGATATCCGCATGTTTTTCACACCCGTAGGCACTAATCCGGCCGGCACATCGGAATAGCTACACCGGGGGTTGCAATGGGAACCCCCAATCGGTTTCCAGTTTTAGGGCCAAATCACGGTTTCCCATGGGCCCAAGTATGGGACCAGGCTGTACTGACATTTGGGGTCGTCTTCCACCCCTCCAAAACTGTCGCTATCTTGCTAGTTTTTTGATATCCGCATGTTTTTCACACCCGTAGGCACTAATCCGGCCGGCACATCGGAATAGCTACACCGGGGGTTGCAATGGGAACCCCCAATCGGTTTCCAGTTTTAGGGCCAAATCACGGTTTCCCATGGGCCCAAGTATGGGGACCAGGCTGTACTGACATTTGGGGTCGTCTTCCACCCCTCCAAAACTGTCGCTATCTTGCTAGTTTTTTGATATCCGCATGTTTTTCACACCCGTAGGCACTAATCCGGCCGGCACATCGGAATAGCTACACCGGGGGTTGCAATGGGAACCCCCAATCGGTTTCCAGTTTTAGGGCCAAATCACGGTTTCCCATGGGCCCAAGTATGGGACCAGGCTGTACTGACATTTGGGGTCGTCTTCCACCCCTCCAAAACTGTCGCTATCTTGCTAGTTTTTTGATATCCGCATGTTTTTCACACCCGTAGGCACTAATCCGGCCGGCACATCGGAATAGCTACACCGGGGTTGCAATGGGAACCCCCAATCGGTTTCCAGTTTTAGGGCCAAATCACGGTTTCCCATGGGCCCAAGTATGGGGACCAGGCTGTACTGACATTTGGGGTCGTCTTCCACCCCTCCAAAACTGTCGCTATCTTGCTAGTTTTTTGATATCCGCATGTTTTTCACACCCGTAGGCACTAATCCGGCCGGCACATCGGAATAGCTACACCGGGGGTTGCAATGGGAACCCCCAATCGGTTTCCAGTTTTAGGGCCAAATCACGGTTTCCCATGGGCCCAAGTATGGGACCAGGCTGTACTGACATTTGGGGTCGTCTTCCACCCCTCCAAAACTGTCGCTATCTTGCTAGTTTTTTGATATCCGCATGTTTTTCACACCCGTAGGCACTAATCCGGCCGGCACATCGGAATAGCTACACCGGGGTTGCAATGGGAACCCCCAATCGGTTTCCAGTTTTAGGGCCAAATCACGGTTTCCCATGGGCCCAAGTATGGGGACCAGGCTGTACTGACATTTGGGGTCGTCTTCCACCCCTCCAAAACTGTCGCTATCTTGCTAGTTTTTTGATATCCGCATGTTTTTCACACCCGTAGGCACTAATCCGGCCGGCACATCGGAATAGCTACACCGGGGGTTGCAATGGGAACCCCCAATCGGTTTCCAGTTTTAGGGCCAAATCACGGTTTCCCATGGGCCCAAGTATGGGGACCAGGCTGTACTGACATTTGGGGTCGTCTTCCACCCCTCCAAAACTGTCGCTATCTTGCTAGTTTTTTGATATCCGCATGTTTTTCACACCCGTAGGCACTAATCCGGCCGGCACATCGGAATAGCTACACCGGGGGTTGCAATGGGAACCCCAATCGGTTTCCAGTTTTAGGGCCAAATCACGGTTTCCCATGGGCCCAAGTATGGGGACCAGGCTGTACTGACATTTGGGGTCGTCTTCCACCCCTCCAAAACTGTCGCTATCTTGCTAGTTTTTTGATATCCGCATGTTTTTCACACCCGTAGGCACTAATCCGGCCGGCACATCGGAATAGCTACACCGGGGGTTGCAATGGGAACCCCCAATCGGTTTCCAGTTTTAGGGCCAAATCACGGTTTCCCATGGGCCCAAGTATGGGGACCAGGCTGTACTGACATTTGGGGTCGTCTTCCACCCCTCCAAAACTGTCGCTATCTTGCTAGTTTTTTGATATCCGCATGTTTTTCACACCCGTAGGCACTAATCCGGCCGGCACATCGGAATAGCTACACCGGGGGTTGCAATGGGAACCCCCAATCGGTTTCCAGTTTTAGGGCCAAATCACGGTTTCCCATGGGCCCAAGTATGGGGACCAGGCTGTACTGACATTTGGGGTCGTCTTCCACCCCTCCAAAACTGTCGCTATCTTGCTAGTTTTTTGATATCCGCATGTTTTTCACACCCGTAGGCACTAATCCGGCCGGCACATCGGAATAGCTACACCGGGGTTGCAATGGGAACCCCCAATCGGTTTCCAGTTTTAGGGCCAAATCACGGTTTCCCATGGGCCCAAGTATGGGGACCAGGCTGTACTGACATTTGGGGTCGTCTTCCACCCCTCCAAAACTGTCGCTATCTTGCTAGTTTTTTGATATCCGCATGTTTTTCACACCCGTAGGCACTAATCCGGCCGGCACATCGGAATAGCTACACCGGGGGTTGCAATGGGAACCCCCAATCGGTTTCCAGTTTTAGGGCCAAATCACGGTTTCCCATGGGCCCAAGTATGGGGACCAGGCTGTACTGACATTTGGGGTCGTCTTCCACCCCTCCAAAACTGTCGCTATCTTGCTAGTTTTTTGATATCCGCATGTTTTTCACACCCGTAGGCACTAATCCGGCCGGCACATCGGAATAGCTACACCGGGGTTGCAATGGGAACCCCCAATCGGTTTCCAGTTTTAGGGCCAAATCACGGTTTCCCATGGGCCCAAGTATGGGGACCAGGCTGTACTGACATTTGGGGTCGTCTTCCACCCCTCCAAAACTGTCGCTATCTTGCTAGTTTTTTGATATCCGCATGTTTTTCACACCCGTAGGCACTAATCCGGCCGGCACATCGGAATAGCTACACCGGGGGTTGCAATGGGAACCCCCAATCGGTTTCCAGTTTTAGGGCCAAATCACGGTTTCCCATGGGCCCAAGTATGGGGACCAGGCTGTACTGACATTTGGGGTCGTCTTCCACCCCTCCAAAACTGTCGCTATCTTGCTAGTTTTTTGATATCCGCATGTTTTTCACACCCGTAGGCACTAATCCGGCCGGCACATCGGAATAGCTACACCGGGGGTTGCAATGGGAACCCCCAATCGGTTTCCAGTTTTAGGGCCAAATCACGGTTTCCCATGGGCCCAAGTATGGGGACCAGGCTGTACTGACATTTGGGGTCGTCTTCCACCCCTCCAAAACTGTCGCTATCTTGCTAGTTTTTTGATATCCGCATGTTTTTCACACCCGTAGGCACTAATCCGGCCGGCACATCGGAATAGCTACACCGGGGGTTGCAATGGGAACCCCCAATCGGTTTCCAGTTTTAGGGCCAAATCACGGTTTCCCATGGGCCCAAGTATGGGACCAGGCTGTACTGACATTTGGGGTCGTCTTCCACCCCTCCAAAACTGTCGCTATCTTGCTAGTTTTTTGATATCCGCATGTTTTTCACACCCGTAGGCACTAATCCGGCCGGCACATCGGAATAGCTACACCGGGGGTTGCAATGGGAACCCCCAATCGGTTTCCAGTTTTAGGGCCAAATCACGGTTTCCCATGGGCCCAAGTATGGGGACCAGGCTGTACTGACATTTGGGGTCGTCTTCCACCCCTCCAAAACTGTCGCTATCTTGCTAGTTTTTTGATATCCGCATGTTTTTCACACCCGTAGGCACTAATCCGGCCGGCACATCGGAATAGCTACACCGGGGGTTGCAATGGGAACCCCCAATCGGTTTCCAGTTTTAGGGCCAAATCACGGTTTCCCATGGGCCCAAGTATGGGACCAGGCTGTACTGACATTTGGGGTCGTCTTCCACCCCTCCAAAACTGTCGCTATCTTGCTAGTTTTTTGATATCCGCATGTTTTTCACACCCGTAGGCACTAATCCGGCCGGCACATCGGAATAGCTACACCGGGGGTTGCAATGGGAACCCCCAATCGGTTTCCAGTTTTAGGGCCAAATCACGGTTTCCCATGGGCCCAAGTATGGGGACCAGGCTGTACTGACATTTGGGGTCGTCTTCCACCCCTCCAAAACTGTCGCTATCTTGCTAGTTTTTTGATATCCGCATGTTTTTCACACCCGTAGGCACTAATCCGGCCGGCACATCGGAATAGCTACACCGGGGGTTGCAATGGGAACCCCCAATCGGTTTCCAGTTTTAGGGCCAAATCACGGTTTCCCATGGGCCCAAGTATGGGGACCAGGCTGTACTGACATTTGGGGTCGTCTTCCACCCCTCCAAAACTGTCGCTATCTTGCTAGTTTTTTGATATCCGCATGTTTTTCACACCCGTAGGCACTAATCCGGCCGGCACATCGGAATAGCTACACCGGGGGTTGCAATGGGAACCCCCAATCGGTTTCCAGTTTTAGGGCCAAATCACGGTTTCCCATGGGCCCAAGTATGGGGACCAGGCTGTACTGACATTTGGGGTCGTCTTCCACCCCTCCAAAACTGTCGCTATCTTGCTAGTTTTTTGATATCCGCATGTTTTTCACACCCGTAGGCACTAATCCGGCCGGCACATCGGAATAGCTACACCGGGGTTGCAATGGGAACCCCAATCGGTTTCCAGTTTTAGGGCCAAATCACGGTTTCCCATGGGCCCAAGTATGGGGACCAGGCTGTACTGACATTTGGGGTCGTCTTCCACCCCTCCAAAACTGTCGCTATCTTGCTAGTTTTTTGATATCCGCATGTTTTTCACACCCGTAGGCACTAATCCGGCCGGCACATCGGAATAGCTACACCGGGGGTTGCAATGGGAACCCCAATCGGTTTCCAGTTTTAGGGCCAAATCACGGTTTCCCATGGGCCCAAGTATGGGGACCAGGCTGTACTGACATTTGGGGTCGTCTTCCACCCCTCCAAAACTGTCGCTATCTTGCTAGTTTTTTGATATCCGCATGTTTTTCACACCCGTAGGCACTAATCCGGCCGGCACATCGGAATAGCTACACCGGGGTTGCAATGGGAACCCCCAATCGGTTTCCAGTTTTAGGGCCAAATCACGGTTTCCCATGGGCCCAAGTATGGGGACCAGGCTGTACTGACATTTGGGGTCGTCTTCCACCCCTCCAAAACTGTCGCTATCTTGCTAGTTTTTTGATATCCGCATGTTTTTCACACCCGTAGGCACTAATCCGGCCGGCACATCGGAATAGCTACACCGGGGTTGCAATGGGAACCCCCAATCGGTTTCCAGTTTTAGGGCCAAATCACGGTTTCCCATGGGCCCAAGTATGGGGACCAGGCTGTACTGACATTTGGGGTCGTCTTCCACCCCTCCAAAACTGTCGCTATCTTGCTAGTTTTTTGATATCCGCATGTTTTTCACACCCGTAGGCACTAATCCGGCCGGCACATCGGAATAGCTACACCGGGGTTGCAATGGGAACCCCCAATCGGTTTCCAGTTTTAGGGCCAAATCACGGTTTCCCATGGGCCCAAGTATGGGGACCAGGCTGTACTGACATTTGGGGTCGTCTTCCACCCCTCCAAAACTGTCGCTATCTTGCTAGTTTTTTGATATCCGCATGTTTTTCACACCCGTAGGCACTAATCCGGCCGGCACATCGGAATAGCTACACCGGGGGTTGCAATGGGAACCCCCAATCGGTTTCCAGTTTTAGGGCCAAATCACGGTTTCCCATGGGCCCAAGTATGGGGACCAGGCTGTACTGACATTTGGGGTCGTCTTCCACCCCTCCAAAACTGTCGCTATCTTGCTAGTTTTTTGATATCCGCATGTTTTTCACACCCGTAGGCACTAATCCGGCCGGCACATCGGAATAGCTACACCGGGGGTTGCAATGGGAACCCCCAATCGGTTTCCAGTTTTAGGGCCAAATCACGGTTTCCCATGGGCCCAAGTATGGGACCAGGCTGTACTGACATTTGGGGTCGTCTTCCACCCCTCCAAAACTGTCGCTATCTTGCTAGTTTTTTGATATCCGCATGTTTTTCACACCCGTAGGCACTAATCCGGCCGGCACATCGGAATAGCTACACCGGGGGTTGCAATGGGAACCCCCAATCGGTTTCCAGTTTTAGGGCCAAATCACGGTTTCCCATGGGCCCAAGTATGGGGACCAGGCTGTACTGACATTTGGGGTCGTCTTCCACCCCTCCAAAACTGTCGCTATCTTGCTAGTTTTTTGATATCCGCATGTTTTTCACACCCGTAGGCACTAATCCGGCCGGCACATCGGAATAGCTACACCGGGGGTTGCAATGGGAACCCCAATCGGTTTCCAGTTTTAGGGCCAAATCACGGTTTCCCATGGGCCCAAGTATGGGGACCAGGCTGTACTGACATTTGGGGTCGTCTTCCACCCCTCCAAAACTGTCGCTATCTTGCTAGTTTTTTGATATCCGCATGTTTTTCACACCCGTAGGCACTAATCCGGCCGGCACATCGGAATAGCTACACCGGGGGTTGCAATGGGAACCCCCAATCGGTTTCCAGTTTTAGGGCCAAATCACGGTTTCCCATGGGCCCAAGTATGGGGACCAGGCTGTACTGACATTTGGGGTCGTCTTCCACCCCTCCAAAACTGTCGCTATCTTGCTAGTTTTTTGATATCCGCATGTTTTTCACACCCGTAGGCACTAATCCGGCCGGCACATCGGAATAGCTACACCGGGGTTGCAATGGGAACCCCAATCGGTTTCCAGTTTTAGGGCCAAATCACGGTTTCCCATGGGCCCAAGTATGGGGACCAGGCTGTACTGACATTTGGGGTCGTCTTCCACCCCTCCAAAACTGTCGCTATCTTGCTAGTTTTTTGATATCCGCATGTTTTTCACACCCGTAGGCACTAATCCGGCCGGCACATCGGAATAGCTACACCGGGGGTTGCAATGGGAACCCCAATCGGTTTCCAGTTTTAGGGCCAAATCACGGTTTCCCATGGGCCCAAGTATGGGGACCAGGCTGTACTGACATTTGGGGTCGTCTTCCACCCCTCCAAAACTGTCGCTATCTTGCTAGTTTTTTGATATCCGCATGTTTTTCACACCCGTAGGCACTAATCCGGCCGGCACATCGGAATAGCTACACCGGGGTTGCAATGGGAACCCCCAATCGGTTTCCAGTTTTAGGGCCAAATCACGGTTTCCCATGGGCCCAAGTATGGGACCAGGCTGTACTGACATTTGGGGTCGTCTTCCACCCCTCCAAAACTGTCGCTATCTTGCTAGTTTTTTGATATCCGCATGTTTTTCACACCCGTAGGCACTAATCCGGCCGGCACATCGGAATAGCTACACCGGGGGTTGCAATGGGAACCCCAATCGGTTTCCAGTTTTAGGGCCAAATCACGGTTTCCCATGGGCCCAAGTATGGGACCAGGCTGTACTGACATTTGGGGTCGTCTTCCACCCCTCCAAAACTGTCGCTATCTTGCTAGTTTTTTGATATCCGCATGTTTTTCACACCCGTAGGCACTAATCCGGCCGGCACATCGGAATAGCTACACCGGGGGTTGCAATGGGAACCCCAATCGGTTTCCAGTTTTAGGGCCAAATCACGGTTTCCCATGGGCCCAAGTATGGGGACCAGGCTGTACTGACATTTGGGGTCGTCTTCCACCCCTCCAAAACTGTCGCTATCTTGCTAGTTTTTTGATATCCGCATGTTTTTCACACCCGTAGGCACTAATCCGGCCGGCACATCGGAATAGCTACACCGGGGTTGCAATGGGAACCCCCAATCGGTTTCCAGTTTTAGGGCCAAATCACGGTTTCCCATGGGCCCAAGTATGGGGACCAGGCTGTACTGACATTTGGGGTCGTCTTCCACCCCTCCAAAACTGTCGCTATCTTGCTAGTTTTTTGATATCCGCATGTTTTTCACACCCGTAGGCACTAATCCGGCCGGCACATCGGAATAGCTACACCGGGGGTTGCAATGGGAACCCCAATCGGTTTCCAGTTTTAGGGCCAAATCACGGTTTCCCATGGGCCCAAGTATGGGGACCAGGCTGTACTGACATTTGGGGTCGTCTTCCACCCCTCCAAAACTGTCGCTATCTTGCTAGTTTTTTGATATCCGCATGTTTTTCACACCCGTAGGCACTAATCCGGCCGGCACATCGGAATAGCTACACCGGGGTTGCAATGGGAACCCCCAATCGGTTTCCAGTTTTAGGGCCAAATCACGGTTTCCCATGGGCCCAAGTATGGGGACCAGGCTGTACTGACATTTGGGGTCGTCTTCCACCCCTCCAAAACTGTCGCTATCTTGCTAGTTTTTTGATATCCGCATGTTTTTCACACCCGTAGGCACTAATCCGGCCGGCACATCGGAATAGCTACCCGGGGGTTGCAATGGGAACCCCAATCGGTTTCCAGTTTTAGGGCCAAATCACGGTTTCCCATGGGCCCAAGTATGGGGACCAGGCTGTACTGACATTTGGGGTCGTCTTCCACCCCTCCAAAACTGTCGCTATCTTGCTAGTTTTTGATATCCGCATGTTTTTCACACCCGTAGGCACTAATCCGGCCGGCACATCGGAATAGCTACACCGGGGGTTGCAATGGGAACCCCCAATCGGTTTCCAGTTTTAGGGCCAAATCACGGTTTCCCATGGGCCCAAGTATGGGGACCAGGCTGTACTGACATTTGGGGTCGTCTTCCACCCCTCCAAAACTGTCGCTATCTGCTAGTTTTTTGATATCCGCATGTTTTTCACACCCGTAGGCACTAATCCGGCCGGCACATCGGAATAGCTACACCGGGGTTGCAATGGGAACCCCCAATCGGTTTCCAGTTTTAGGGCCAAATCACGGTTTCCCATGGGCCCAAGTATGGGACCAGGCTGTACTGACATTTGGGGTCGTCTTCCACCCCTCCAAAACTGTCGCTATCTTGCTAGTTTTTTGATATCCGCATGTTTTTCACACCCGTAGGCACTAATCCGGCCGGCACATCGGAATAGCTACACGGGGGTTGCAATGGGAACCCCAATCGGTTTCCAGTTTTAGGGCCAAATCACGGTTTCCCATGGGCCCAAGTATGGGGACCAGGCTGTACTGACATTTGGGGTCGTCTTCCACCCCTCCAAAACTGTCGCTATCTTGCTAGTTTTTTGATATCCGCATGTTTTTCACACCCGTAGGCACTAATCCGGCCGGCACATCGGAATAGCTACACCGGGGTTGCAATGGGAACCCCAATCGGTTTCCAGTTTTAGGGCCAAATCACGGTTTCCCATGGGCCCAAGTATGGGGACCAGGCTGTACTGACATTTGGGGTCGTCTTCCACCCCTCCAAAACTGTCGCTATCTTGCTAGTTTTTGATATCCGCATGTTTTTCACACCCGTAGGCACTAATCCGGCCGGCACATCGGAATAGCTACACCGGGGTTGCAATGGGAACCCCCAATCGGTTTCCAGTTTTAGGGCCAAATCACGGTTTCCCATGGGCCCAAGTATGGGGACCAGGCTGTACTGACATTTGGGGTCGTCTTCCACCCCTCCAAAACTGTCGCTATCTTGCTAGTTTTTTGATATCCGCATGTTTTTCACACCCGTAGGCACTAATCCGGCCGGCACATCGGAATAGCTACCGGGGGTTGCAATGGGAACCCCCAATCGGTTTCCAGTTTTAGGGCCAAATCACGGTTTCCCATGGGCCCAAGTATGGGACCAGGCTGTACTGACATTTGGGTCGTCTTCCACCCCTCCAAAACTGTCGATATCTTGCTAGTTTTTTGATATCCGCATGTTTTTCACACCCGTAGGCACTAATCCGGCCGGCACATCGGAATAGCTACACCGGGGTTGCAATGGGAACCCCCAATCGGTTTCCAGTTTTAGGCCAAATCACGGTTTCCCATGGGCCCAAGTATGGGACCAGGCTGTACTGACATTTGGGGTCGTCTTCCACCCCTCCAAAACTGTCGCTATCTTGCTAGTTTTTGATATCCGCATGTTTTCACACCCGTAGGCACTAATCCGGCCGGCACATCGGAATAGCTACACCGGGGTTGCAATGGGAACCCCCAATCGGTTTCCAGTTTTAGGGCCAAATCACGGTTTCCCATGGGCCCAAGTATGGGGACCAGGCTGTACTGACATTTGGGGTCGTCTTCCACCCCTCCAAAACTGTCGCTATCTTGCTAGTTTTTTGATATCCGCATGTTTTTCACACCCGTAGGCACTAATCCGGCCGGCACATCGGAATAGCTACACCGGGGTTGCAATGGGAACCCCAATCGGTTTCCAGTTTTAGGCCAAATCACGGTTTCCCATGGGCCCAAGTATGGGACCAGGCTGTACTGACATTTGGGGTCGTCTTCCACCCCTCCAAAACTGTCGTATCTTGCTAGTTTTTGATATCCGCATGTTTTTCACACCCGTAGGCACTAATCCGGCCGGCACATCGGAATAGCTACACCGGGGTTGCAATGGGAACCCCCAATCGGTTTCCAGTTTTAGGCCAAATCACGGTTTCCCATGGGCCCAAGTATGGGACCAGGCTGTACTGACATTTGGGGTCGTCTTCCACCCCTCCAAAACTGTCGCTATCTTGCTAGTTTTTGATATCCGCATGTTTTTCACACCCGTAGGCACTAATCCGGCCGGCACATCGGAATACCTATACCGGGGTTGCAATGGGAACCCCCAACGGTTTCCAGTTTTAGGGCCAAATCACGGTTTCCCATGGCCCAAGTATGGGACCAGGCTGTACTGACATTTGGGGTCGTCTTCCACCCCTCCAAAACTGTCGCTATCTTGCTAGTTTTTGATATCCGCATGTTTTTCACACCCGTAGGCACTAATCCGGCCGGCACATCGGAATAGCTACCGGGGTTGCAATGGGAACCCCCAATCGGTTTCCAGTTTTAGGGCCAAATCACGGTTTCCCATGGGCCCAAGGACCAGGCTGTACTGACATTTGGGGTCGTCTTCCACCCCTCCAAAACTGTCGCTATCTTGCTAGTTTTTGATATCCGCATGTTTTTCACACCCGTAGGCACTAATCCGGCCGGCACATCGGAATACACCGGGGTTGCAATGGGAACCCCCCTCGTTTTAGGGCCAAATCACGGTTTCCCATGGGCCCAAGTATGGGACCAGGCTGTACTGACATTTGGGGTCGTCTCCACCCCTCCAAAACTGCGCTTGTTCTAGTTTTTTGATATCCGCATGTTTTTCACACCCGTAGGCACTAATCCGGCCGGCACATCGGAATACCTACCGGGGTTGCAATGGGAACCCCCAATCGGTTTCCAGTTTTAGGGCCAAATCACGGTTTCCCATGGGCCCAAGTATGGGACCAGGCTGTACTGACATTTGGGGTCGTCTTCCACCCCTCCAAAACTGTCGCTATCTGCTAGTTTTTTGATATCCGCATGTTTTTCACACCCGTAGGCACTAATCCGGCCGGCACATCGGAATACTACACCGGGGGTTGCAATGGGAACCCCAATCGGTTTCCAGTTTTAGGGCCAAATCACGGTTTCCCATGGGCCCAAGTATGGGACCAGGCTGTACTGACATTTGGGGTCGTCTTCCACCCTCCAAAACTGTCGCTATCTTGCTAGTTTTTTGATATCCGCATGTTTTTACACCCGTAGGCACTAATCCGGCCGGCACATCGGAATAGCTATACCGGGGTTGCAATGGGAACCCCCAATCGGTTTCCAGTTTTAGGGCCAAATCACGGTTTCCCATGGGCCCAAGTATGGGGACCAGGCTGTACTGACATTTGGGGTCGTCTTCCACCCCTCCAAAACTGTCGTATCTGCTATTTTTTGATATCCGCATGTTTTTCACACCCGTAGGCACTAATCCGGCCGGCACATCGGAATAGCTACCGGGGTTGCAATGGGAACCCCCAATCGGTTTCCAGTTTTAGGCCAAATCACGGTTTCCCATGGCCCAAGTATGGGACCAGGCTGTACTGACATTTGGGGTCGTCTTCCACCCCTCCAAAACTGTCGCTATCTTGCTAGTTTTTTGATATCCGCATGTTTTTCACACCCGTAGGCACTAATCCGGCCGGCACATCGGAATAGCTATACCGGGGTTGCAATGGGAACCCCCAATCGGTTTCCAGTTTAGGCCAAATCACGGTTTCCCATGGCCCAAGTATGGGGACCAGGCTGTACTGACATTTGGGGTCGTCTTCCACCCCTCCAAAACTGTCGCTATCTTGCTAGTTTTTGATATCCGCATGTTTTTCACACCCGTAGGCACTAATCCGGCCGGCACATCGGAATAGCTACCGGGGTTGCAATGGGAACCCCCAATCGGTTTCCAGTTTTAGGGCCAAATCACGGTTTCCCATGGGCCCAAGTATGGGACCAGGCTGTACTGACATTTGGGTCGTCTTCCACCCCTCCAAAACTGTCGATCTTGCTTTTTTGATATCCGCATGTTTTTCACACCCGTAGGCACTAATCCGGCCGGCACATCGGAATACCTACCGGGGGTTGCAATGGGAACCCCCAATCGGTTTCCAGTTTTAGGCCAAATCACGGTTTCCCATGGCCCAGTATGGGACCAGGCTGTACTGACATTTGGGGTCGTCTTCCACCCCTCCAAAACTGTCGCTATCTTGCTAGTTTTTGATATCCGCATGTTTTTCACACCCGTAGGCACTAATCCGGCCGGCACATCGGAATAGCTACACCGGGGGTTGCAATGGGAACCCCAATCGGTTTCCAGTTTTAGGCCAAATCACGGTTTCCCATGGCCCAAGTATGGGACCAGGCTGTACTGACATTTGGGTCGTCGTCCACCCCTCCAAAACTGTCGCTATCTTGCTAGTTTTTTGATATCCGCATGTTTTTCACACCCGTAGGCACTAATCCGGCCGGCACATCGGAATAGCTAACCGGGGTTGCAATGGGAACCCCCAATCGGTTTCCAGTTTTAGGGCCAAATCACGGTTTCCCATGGGCCCAAGTATGGGACCAGGCTGTACTGACATTTGGGTCGTCTTCCACCCCTCCAAAACTGTCGCTATCTGCTAGTTTTTTGATATCCGCATGTTTTTCACACCCGTAGGCACTAATCCGGCCGGCACATCGGAATAGCTATACCGGGGTTGCAATGGGAACCCCCAATCGTTTCCAGTTTTAGGGCCAAATCACGGTTTCCCATGGGCCCAAGTATGGGACCAGGCTGTACTGACATTTGGGTCGTCTTCCACCCCTCCAAAACGTCGTATCTTGCTAGTTTTTGATATCCGCATGTTTTTCACACCCGTAGGCACTAATCCGGCCGGCACATCGGAATAGCTACCGGGGTTGCAATGGGAACCCCCAATCGGTTTCCAGTTTTAGGCCAAATCACGGTTTCCCATGGGCCCAAGTATGGACCAGGCTGTACTGACATTTGGGGTCGTCTTCCACCCCTCCAAAACTGTCGATCTTGCTAGTTTTTGATATCCGCATGTTTTTCACACCCGTAGGCACTAATCCGGCCGGCACATCGGAATAGCAACCGGGGGTTGCAATGGAACCCCCAATCGGTTTCCAGTTTTAGGGCCAAATCACGGTTTCCCATGGCCCAAGTATGGGACCAGGCTGTACTGACATTTGGGGTCGTCTTCCACCCCTCCAAAAACTGTCGATCTGCTTTTTTGATATCCGCATGTTTTCACACCCGTAGGCACTAATCCGGCCGGCACATCGGAATACCTATACCGGGGTTGCAATGGGAACCCCAATCGTTTCCAGTTTTAGGCCAAATCACGGTTTCCCATGGCCCAAGTATGGGACCAGGCTGTACTGACATTTGGGGTCGTCTTCCACCCCTCCAAAACTGTCGTATCTGCTAGTTTTTTGATATCCGCATGTTTTTCACACCCGTAGGCACTAATCCGGCCGGCACATCGGAATACCATACCGGGGTTGCAATGGGCCCCAATCGGTTTCCAGTTTTAGGGCCAAATCACGGTTTCCCATGGCCCAAGTATGGGGACCAGGCTGTACTGACATTTGGGGTCGTCTTCCACCCTCCAAAAACTGTCGTATCTGCTAGTTTTTTGATATCCGCATGTTTTTCACACCCGTAGGCACTAATCCGGCCGGCACATCGGAATAGCTATACCGGGGTTGCAATGGGAACCCCAATCGGTTTCCAGTTTTAGGGCCAAATCACGGTTTCCCATGGCCCAAGTATGGGGACCAGGCTGTACTGACATTTGGGGTCGTCTTCCACCCCTCCAAAACTGTCGATCTTGCTAGTTTTTTGATATCCGCATGTTTTTCACACCCGTAGGCACTAATCCGGCCGGCACATCGGAATACCTAACCGGGGGTTGCAATGGGAACCCCCAATCGGTTTCCAGTTTTAGGCCAAATCACGGTTTCCCATGGCCCAAGTATGGGGACCAGGCTGTACTGACATTTGGGGTCGTCTTCCACCCCTCCAAAACTGTCGTATCTTGCTAGTTTTTATATCCGCATGTTTTCACACCCGTAGGCACTAATCCGGCCGGCACATCGGAATAGCTATACCGGGGTCAATGGGAACCCCCAATCGTTTCCAGTTTTAGGCCAAATCACGGTTTCCCAGGCCCAAGTATGGGACCAGGCTGTACTGACATTTGGGGTCGTCTTCCACCCCTCCAAAACTGTCGTATCTTGCTAGTTTTTGATATCCGCATGTTTTTCACACCCGTAGGCACTAATCCGGCCGCACATCGGAATACCTAACCGGGGGTTGCAATGGGAACCCCCAATCGTTTCCAGTTTTAGGGCCAAATCACGGTTTCCCATGGCCCAAGTATGGGGACCAGGCTGTACTGACATTTGGGGTCGTCTTCCACCCCTCCAAAAACTGTCGTATCTGCTAGTTTTTTGATATCGCATGTTTTTCACACCCGTAGGCACTAATCCGGCC
>CAAHFI010765371.1:0-17487 GCA_900893395.1 Euglena gracilis
AAGACATCACCCTCCGAAGTCCGGGTGTTTGTTGTAGGTTAGCCGTTGCCGTTCAATGCCTTTCGCCCGCTCCGAGGTAGACCGAGAGGGGAGGGACACTGGGGCGAGCCAGGGACGGAAGAACCTCGGGCGGAACAAAGCATAAAAGATTGGACCTGTCTGCTCTTGCGGCTGTTGCCTTTGTTTTTTTCTTGCCTCGTTTCTTCTTGCTGCTTTGGCCGTCGCCGGGAAGTCGGCTGAGGCCGGGGGCGATATGGCGTCCTTCCCCTGGAGGGGCCCCCACTTTCTGACAGATTTTTAAGCGGGCGGGGTGGTTAGGCCACAAGGTCCTTTTTGCTTCGCCCGCAGTGTCGGACTCCCACGGCACAGAGGGGGGAGGAAGGGACCAAGAGGGCGATGCACAAGAAGATGGTGGGGTCCTGCTTTCCTTGCCGGCTGCTCTGTTCTGGTGCGTGGTTGGCGCTCGCGGGGGTGCTCTTACTGCGCCTTTGTGGCCGCAGTTGGTGATGGCGATACTTCCTCCGGCACCTTGACGAAGCTGAACCGTCGTGTCCCCCCCCCTCTCACATGGACGCTTGGTGGGGGGCTCCCGCCCTGGCGGGGATCTTTTTCGCTTGCTGTTGATTGTGTGGGTGCAGGGTTGGGGTCGCTTGGCTGGTGGCCCCCTTTCTGGCTGGGATGGTGTTTTCTAGTGGGAGGGTTGGGCTCACCATCTTCTTGTGTTTCGCCCTCTTGGTCCCTTCCTCCTCCTTCCTGTGTCGTGTGAGTCCGAGACCAGTGGGGCTCCGTGCTGCGAGATGGTGCGGTGCTGTGCACTCCCCCCCCCCACTGGGCCATATTTTTTTGAATTTTTGATACAACTCAAATAATCTCAAATATCAAACCAAAATCGAATTAAATAATGGGCTTTTTAAATTTTTTCAAATAATGAGCAACAATTTTTTTCACTGACCCAGTTGCTGGACTTCCTCCACCTGTAAACCAGCATTTTTCCACCACAAAACCCCAGCCCCGCTGGTGCTGTCGGCTTTCCCAATGGGTGGTGTCCACCCCTTTCTCTTTCAGAATTTCTCTGGTGAATTCACTCAGTCTGAGGTCAAAGGCCTTCTCTCATCCAAAGAACACAACATTATTTTTGTCCAACCATGTGGGCTGTCCTCCCCACATATTCTTGCAATAAATGCCAGGGGCTTATTAGTGGCTGTGTGGGAGATTCACAATCTCCTCCACCTGGGGTACTGCCACCCTTTTCTTTGCAACAAAATGAAACTTTTGTCTCACACGAAACTGATTTTTTGCTGGGTTCTGGCTAAATCAACCCCCCTGTGGAGGGCTGACAGCCTCCAACAAATGATAAATCTGTTTCTGAGGTCCTTTAAAGACAAATCTGAGAGGGGTTCAAAAACATCTGATTAACTGGCATACCTTGATACATTGGCATTCCATTTTCTTTTCAGTGGAGCCAAAAGAGGGAAAAACCTCAATGTACCAACCCTGGGAGTAACAGGGCTGCAGCATACGCATACGTGCAGTGTTGACGATGTGAACAGCAAGATCTAGGATGGCTTCAGTCATCTTGTGGCCCGTGCAGTGCTGCAGGGGCAGCCCTTTGTGCAACAATTGGCCCACCAATGTCCTGAAGCTGAGTCATATCTTTTGACATTGCCCAGATTTTTTATGTAAGTATCGATACTTGATATCGAAACTTTCTGGGATTGTAATATTTGCCTGGAACAATCAAGTAGGCCAAATTCCACTTTCGGGGGGGATCTCCTCCCACCGGCAGTTGGTAAAAAGACCCCACTGGGGGGGGACCAGCAAAAGTTGCTGCCTGGCTGCCTGATTGACATCAATTGGCGCCACCATGATGTCGAAGCCCAGTGGGGTACTATCAACAGACAAGTTAGGTCTTTGATTTGCTTTTCTTTACAGTGGTACATAATCCGTTTTAAGATGGAATTTAGGTAGGTTTTTGCCTGCCCATTTCGTTAAGTAACTCACAGCTACCTGGCTGTCCACATGAAGAACAATTGTTTGTTTTGGCTTTGCCAAAGCTTTTACTGTTTCCACTGCAGACATCAACTCTTTTTTGGTTGATATCAATGAAATGCAGATTCCTCCAAAAATCCTGCACCTGTTTACCAGATTTTTTTCCAGCCCCCCCCCCCACTGCCAGGTACTGCTGTTGAAAACAGTTCCTGAGAGGCCTGGGACTGAAATGTCCTGCCTAAACCTGGCTGTAAAAATGCTTTTACTTCCACAACTCATCCTCGAAGCCCTGGGGAATGGTGAGGGTGTGGTGCCAACCCCATTTGGTGTGTAGATTCACCATTTTGCAAAGTTGATCTGTCAGAATTCTGAGAAATGGCATTGAAACTAAATACCTTCTGACTTGCCCCACAATAGAACTGAGTTTTTCTGCAGCTCATTTTTTGTGCTGTGAGCACTTTGCCTAACTCCTTTCTTAAGGATTTTAGTTTTTCCCGAGGAATTTCCAGTTGGGCTTTTTTCAAATTGATCCACTGGCCCAAATGTTTTATTTCCTGTGTGGGCTCCAGACAGGATCTGGGAAGGTTTATTCTGAAACCTGCCAGTAAGAGATCCTTTTTCATTTCTGCCAAATGTTGGGCTGCTGTCTTTTTGCTGGGGCTAACAAAAAATTCGTCGAGGAAGATGAAAAGTACCTTTATTCCTTTCTCCATTTCCTTTCCCAGACTCTCATGAGAGTAATAAATTTTGTGGCAGACTGCTGATGCCGAAGCATGCAGCTTGTAACTGCCAGGTTCCTACCCTCCCACTTGCGTGCAAACATGTTCTCTAAGCTGCTGTGCAGCCTTAAATGGAAAAGGCATCTTTGAGATCAATTTCCCACAAAGTCAACCTTTTCTAAACTATGGGAAGATGTTTTCCAAATTATCCAGTCTGAATTTCTAGGGGGTTGAAGTGATGATTTAATTGTCGACAGTCCAAATTAGTCTTTCTTTGTCTTTTCTCCCTCTTTTTTGGAAATGATGAAGTCAGGGACAAAATGTTTTGCCTCCTCTTGGGGATTTGCCTGGTTTCCCCTGCACATTCGTACTCCCTCGGAATTTTTTGTGCTGTTTTAATTTCCTTGGAGGATTTAAATGGAACCTTTAAGGACATTTGAGGAGGGAGGGGAAGATCTGCCAAAACCCCCTCCCTTATCAGGTCTAGAACCTCCTTTCTGAAACCTGCTTTTACCCAATCGGGGATGCTAGCCTGCAGGGACATGTAAGGGTACCCCTGGGTGTAATCTTCTTGGTATTCCACAGGCCCCATCACTGGGGTCCTTCCCCTTGGCTGCCCAACATTGGGGTCACCTCTGGCTGCCCCATCACTGGGGTCCTCTCTGGCCCTGCCATGGGGCTGCTCAAAGACAGGCTTTCCCTGCTTTTGAAGGGTTGGGGAAAGTCTGTGTTGTCTGCAGTGTGGGGTTATATATAAACTGTGTGAGCTGAAAGGCATTTAGCTTCTGGTGGGCCTCCCCCCCAAGAGTCTCTTGTCTTGATCTGGTCTGGGGCTTGAACTTTTTGGCTGTCAAAGCCATTGCTTTTGAAATTATGACCCCCAAGGCCTTGTCTTGAAGGGCTGAAGCCCTGTCTGGCACCCACTTCCCCTGAAGGGGTGAATGAAGGGGGAGTTGGTGGATCTTCTCGACCTGTTGATCTGGGCTGCTGCCATTTTGAAGATTTTGACTGCCTCTTTCCGGGTTTTGTGATGCTGCAGGCTGCCATAATCATGGCCCTTGACACAGGGGTAGCTTCCTTTTCTGGATCCCACTTTTTCTGAAGGGATTAATGAGGCGGCGGCAGTTGCACGTCATTCTGTGGCCTTAGCAACCCCCCCACCCCCCAGACAGCCTGAAAACTTAAAATCACCCACTCAACGTTGTGACGGTCACGGACCCTGGGAAAATGTGGTCAGGAAGGCCAAAAGGCGAAAGGGGAGCTCCAGATTCTCCAGCTGCTGCTGCTGTGTTTCCACCTTCCCCGGAATCTCTGCTCCCTTGGAAGTTCTTTGAAGTTACTCTTGTTCAGTAAAATATTTCAGTCCAGCAATGATGGTAGTGATGGCCTTCGTCACTGCAATACTTCCCATAAATAATTCCAGGTGAACTCGTACAGTTCAATTTCTTTGTCCTTGAGGTAGAAGGGCAGAATTAGGAATCCGCCAACTCCGGCAACAAAAAGCAGTAAGAAGCACCCCGCGAGCACCGACTACGCACCAGAACAAAACAGCCGGCAAGGAAAGCAGGACCTCACCATCTCGCAGTGCGGAGCCCGACTGACTGGTCTCTTTATTTTCTGGTCAGTTCTCCGCCAAAGGGCACAAGACACCTCGCCTCGAGCTCTGAACTTTGCCTGATTTTTTTGCACTCCTCTGGAGAAAAAAAAGACCAGGGAGAAAGGGACACCGAAGGCGAAGCACAAAGACCTTGTGAGGTCATGTCTTGCTTCCCGGCGGTTTGGATACCTTTTGGTGTGTTGGGTTTCGCGGCCCCGCTTAGTGCCGCGTCGCCAGATTTTGTGACGATGCTGCTTCAACTCGGCGACCTGGCTTCTTGCCCCCCCCCCGGACCCCATTTTCTGCTGCCGAGGACTTTTGCAGACAAGTTGTCTTTTACGGGTGGGGGGGTCGGGATCACAAGTCTTTGTGCTTTTCCCTCAGTGTGCCTTCCTCCCTGGTAGGTGTGCCTCCGGGGCTGCGAGACACCACGGGCTCCACACTTTGCCCTTGTGAGGCCAAATTGTTCACTAAAATTAGGAGGGCCAGGGCTTTGTTCTAGAGCACCTTGGCACCAAGTCTTTGACAATGGGCTGTAAAAGCCTCTACTGTCATTCACTCGTGAATTACATTTTGTACTTCAAGCACTGGCAGTGGAAGTTAAAGCTGACTCCGGGACTTTGGACCGATGCATGGCCAGGACCCAGAATCATCAATGTCTGGCTGCTCACCACGGTACCAGAAACTCAGATTTCAGGTTTCAGGTATGAGTTGTTCGATGCTGGGGTTTGGTTTTTATTTTGTCCCCTCCTCGTGAAGCTGGGTGGAGGGGGGGGCTGTCTAAAGCCCCGTTCTTTGACATTGACTGGTGGATCAAAAATCGCTTGGAATTTACGGTTGGATTTTTTTACTGGAACAGGACTGCATCATTTTGTGACCGTGAATGTTTTGGTCTATCCCTGGGTGACAGGGTTTGATGAACTTTCCTTTTTTTCATTTTATTGTCGAATGGGATACTGGTTTTGCAGCCAGGAATTCTTAACCCGTGACCCTCCCCGTACTAGTTGACGGTGAAGGGGGGATTGTGAAGACCCTTCCTTTGGCATATGGTGAATTTCAGTTTGATTTCTATCCGTTTGTATATAACTGCCCAGGCTTGTGAAATTATTTTTTTGTTTTTTGGCTGAAGCCAGGTGGTGCCCCCCTTCCCTCGGCAGGCGGGGGGGGGGACAGCGAAAGATTGCCTTGGCTGAAAAATTGGATTTAAATTTATGGTTTTTTTTAGTTTGACAAATCGTTTCACCCCATTGCCCGATGTGACTGGGAGAGGGGGGGGGCAGTGGGTTTTATTTAGCAAGCAGGATTTGTTGTTTTACGGCTCCAGTGAAGCGGTTAGGCCCAGGGGGGCTGGGGTTGGCCTGGCGCCTATGCAATGGTATGCTGTTCGATGTTGCCTCTGTGGGTTGGACTCTGTTTGTTGGATGTGGCCTACTGGAATCTGGACTTTTTTTTTGAGGGATCTTGTAGGCCCTGGACTTGTGAGTTGGACTCAGATTTTTGATTTTTTGATAATTTTTTTGACGAAGATTTTTTATGCAAAGAGTTGGAAAACCCAGGTATTTTGATGATCTTTCTGGAGGATCAAAATCGAACTGGCATTTTGGAAGTTTTTTTTCGGTTTGGATTATGACCGTTCTTCAAATGCATGTTTTCTATGAAACACAGCTTTGAGGCTTCCGAAGTCAAGGGGGGGACCCTGGACCGGAGATGACCACCCCTCCGTCCATATGCCCTGGTTGTGGGCCAATCAAAATAAAAAAGATCCCATGTGGGCACTGAAGCCCTGTCATATAATGGCTGTGAGCCAAAGTGAAGCACTGTTCTGTTTGCTTTAAAAGAAAATAGGCCCAGTATTTTTCGATTGGAACGCATGACAGCGAAGTGAGCGTGTGTACACACAAAGCACACAACCGCACACGCACACACACACGAACCCGCACACCCATTGTACACTATTGCATATAACCTCCTTACCCTTGTCGTTTGCCTTTTCCTAATCCCCTTTGTGTCCAATTGTAAAGGTTTTCGTTTTCTTTTCCCCACAAGTCTTCTGATGAGGCACTGTTGGCCAAAGTCCCTGGGTTTTTTTTAAAAAAAAGGATCGAACTCGAATGAAATCTCACACAATGAAAGTTGCAAAAAAGGAAGGGGGGCAGCGTGGGACTTGGGCCTTGAGCCAGAGTGGATTTTGTGTTTCAAGATCCGTTCCCAATGCTGTCGGAGGAAAGGGGTGGGGGCTGGTCCCCCAAAAACCTCATTTTTCAGAGTCCCCAAGGTGACCGATAACATGGTTGGGAGGGACTCCTCGCACTGATTTTCAAAAAAGTGACAGGACCCGTTTAAAAAACGACAATTTTCGCCCCCTACAAAAAAATATGAAAAAAAATATATCACCGCGTTTTGCACGGGGGGGGGTCAGAAAAACGGTGCCTACTAACGTCGCAAGAGATGGGTGTCGGCTGCCGCTGGTGTCGGCAGCCAAAAGTTGCCGAAACATTCCAAAATCCCCCGGAAGGAACATCCAGGCAAGTCAATCACCACGCGAGAGGAATTTGGAACCCCAGGAAAATGAACTGTGAAAAGTCATTGGAGAATCAAAGAAGCACAAAAGTCCTTTGAGAACTGAAAGGAGTGAAGATCAGTTCAAATATCAAAAAAAACTAAGGCATTGCTTTCTAAACTTGTCTCCGACACACAAACAGCAAGTCTGCTGACCTCAAAGATACTCATCTACCTCTCAGTCAGGTTTGTTGTGCTCAGCTGTGTGCTTCCAAGTAGGTGGGTTGGTTTTGTCTTTGTACCCTTTTGGACCGGAAGTGGAGAAATGGGAAAACATCAAAAGTGGAAACAAAAAACGATCCTACGCGGGGAGAGAGGGGTCTCCGGGTCGGGGGCACACCTCACCCCCACAGCCTTTTGAATTGGAAAACGTGGCACAATTTCAGGAAGGCCCTGGCCTGAGCCCACCAGGCCCAGAAAATGGTGGTTGTGGCCCCAGCGAACCCCCCCCGGGCAGGGTCCTCACTCCCCCCAACATGGTTAGCAGAGGTATTTATTCTGCTTAATCTGCCAGCAGAATATGTGCCAATGGTGAAGCGAAAATGGATGGCAATTCGCTGTATTTTGATTCTGACAGTGAAAACGTCGAGGAGGGTTCCAAGCAGCGTGAGCCCAGTTACCTTAAGAGACATGATGTGAATGAATGGCGTCGGAGTATGTAATTGCAAATGGAAAAAATTAACAAAACTTTTGAAGATTCTTGCCAGTCCTGGTCTGAGAGAGACCAGGGTTTTATAAAAAAGCTGGTTGATTTGCAATGTTTATTGAGTGTGGCAAGAAAATAATTTGGAAGGTTTATCGAGCAAATAAAGACGGTGGAACTGCAAATTGCTGAAAAATTGCAACCAAGTGAAATCAAATTTCCACCTCCAGAAACTTTTGTGCCTGTGAATCTGAATTCTGGACAAGTTACAAATTTGCAACCGTCATAGTTTCTTCTGAGAAATTTTCCTCAGATTTTGCCGCACAGCCAAGAAAATTGAGACAGGCAAAAAATTTTGGAGGCCGCAAAAAAAAGGCGGACATCTTTCAATTCTTGAGACCAAGTTGGTTTCAAGATTGGTGTGGTTGGGACTGGTACGTAAATCCCTGGAATAGCTGGGGGTGGTTTCCACCCTATCAGTGGGGTCGTGATTTCTTTCAGCACAGGTTTAACCACTGACAGGCACAGCACAGCATTTTGCAGTGATCAGTATGTTTTTGTGGTTTGGTTGTGGCTTTGTGATTGTTGATTGGTACTTCTTTTGGTGATCCGGTCGGAGGCGATGTGCAATCAGCCAGAAGTTGAAATCTGTATTTTTAGTTCACAGAGTTTGACTTAAGGAAAACTGTCAAGTCAAACATTTTGAATCTGGTTTCCGGGTGCATGTTTGGTGGATGCTTTTTTCCTCAGTTGGTTTCCACTTAAGCTCCTTTACATTGATGTGCAAAATTGATTGTTTTCTCCAAAAATCCTGCACAATTTCTCCTGTGTGGATGTCTAGCCCCCCCCCCCCCAGGCGTGGGTGCTGCTGTCTGAGTGCAACACTCTGGTTTCAATTTGGCGGAAGGGTCTGCCCCCCCAGGTGTCCAGTAAGATTTTTATTTCCCTTCATTGGGCCTTGATTTCCTGAGAAATAGGGTGTTTTGAGTCCAGGGGGCTGTGGACTTTGCCACAAAAAAATTGCCAGGGTGTCTGTAAAGGCCCTTAAAAAGGGCAGGGCCATTAGGTTGCATCTTACTTGGCCCAAAATGGCAGCCAATTGCCTTGTTGACATGTAATCTTTTTTCACAATTTTTCCCAGCTCCTTTTTTATGGTTTTGACTTTCTGGGGGGGCACCTGTAGCTTTCCTTCCTGGAAGTTCAGTTGAAAACCCAGATGGGTTACCACTTGGGTGGGCTGGAGGGTGGACTTTTTCACATTGATTTTGAACCCAGAAAGCAGCAAATCTTTGACAACTGTTTTCAGGCTATTTTGTAAAATGTTTTGGGTGGGGGCCACCAGCAAAATGGCGTCCAGGTAAATGAACACCTGGATGCCCCTTTTTCTCCACGGTTTTTCGAACTTTTTCATCACTGACATGAAAATTTGGGCATTACATTTAGCCCAAAGCAGCCTGTTTGAAACTCCCAGGTCTGCCCCCCCACCTGATGCCTTAAAAATGGCCTTAGGCCTGGACCTAATGGAATATGAAAATAGGCATCCTTTAGGTCTATTTTTGCTGCCCAGTGGCCTTTTTCCAAAACTGGAAAAATGTGTTGGATATGATCCAGCTTGAAAGGTTTTATTTGAAACTGCTGATTTATTTCTCTGCAGTCGCTGATCATTCTCCATTTGGTTGTTAACCCTTCTGATTTTGAAATTAAAAACCATGGGATCAAATGCTGGGTGTCTGAATCCCAAACTCGTTTCACTGACCCAGTTTTTTTCGTAATCCAGCAGAATTTTTTCTGCCTGGTTCAGGTCCAGGTTGGCTCTGGTTTTGGGTGGGTGGACAATTTTGGGGGATTGACCCAGGGGTTGAATTCCATTTTTTATCAATTGACATGTTGCTGAGATTTTTTGTCCACCATTTTAGACTTTTCTGATGTCTCTGGTACACGGGGGTATCTCCCATTTTTCCTCCATGGAATTTATATCCTGAATTAGATGATTCTTTTGGGGCTGGGTGGGAGGTGTTGGACATTTCACCCCTGGTGCCCCTGGGATTGAGCATTCTCCAAAGGTGGCTGGGGGGCTCTGCTCACAGGCTCTCTGATCCTCCACTTTGTCATTGGTGTTGTCGATTGACATACCATAGGGGCCCCTTTTTGGACCTCCCCCTTGATTTGGTTTGCCCCTTCCATGGGCATTGACAAAGAATGTTGAGGGGGGGTTGCCCCCTTTTCCTCCACTGCCGCTTTGGGGGCATCCTCCTGGGGCTGCCACCGTACATTGAAACCCCCTGCTGGGGGACAGCCTTTTAGCTTCTGGGGTTTCCCCCTTCTGATAATTGATGGCCCCAGTGGCCTTGAAATTGTTGATGTTGTTGATGATAATTCTGGCCCCACTGGCCCTCTTGATGTTGTGGTGTTGGCCTTCTTTAAATTTTGATAGTCCCATTGACTTCTATTTGATCTTGGGCGCCATGCCCATTGAAAATCTTGGGGGGCCTCTGGGTCCAGTCCTTTTCCCCTGAGGGGTTTGTGATGATGAAATGGTTGGGGGGTGTTGTGGACCTGTCCTGCCCCTGCCACTGGGCATCTGGCCACCCTAGCCTTGGTATTGTTGGCCACCCTGGCCTTTGTTCCAGCGGCCACCATGGCCATTGCTGTTGTGGCCTCCATGGCCCAGCTTGCTGTTGTGGCCGCCCTGGCCCAGCTTGAACAAGGTATTGGTGTAACTGGGATATGGGCCTCCATGGCCCTTGCCGTAGTGGCATGACAGATGTCTTGGCTTTTTGTCCTTCGGGTTTTTCTGACCACTGTCTGCCAAAGTCTGTGGCTGTCACGGGGTGTTTTTTAGAAACTTTTTCTGGAGGGGATGGGACAGCCACGGATCGCCACGGTTGCACTGCGCCGTCAGGTCGTTCAGCTGTAGCGGCAGGCAGTTCTTGTTGTTCAGCGATGCTCTTCGTGTTGGCAATTGCATTTTTCATTGAAGTCTTGAATATGTCAACAAATTCTTATTTGATATTCTCTACGAGCGTCACCTTCTGGATTATTCGATTGACTTCAGTCTTTCAAATTAACTTGTCAAGGTTCTTGAATTGAAGTTCCTTTCTTCTGGGTTGTCGAAGGGCAAATTAAGAATCAGCCAACTCCGGCGAAAAAGGCATTAAGCGGGACCTCCTAACCCACCGCACCAGAACAATCCAAACAACACCGCCGGCGAGCAAGGCATGGCCTCACAAGGGCAAATTGCGGAGCCCGAGGTGTCCTTCCCTTCCTCCCTTGTCGGTTGTCCTCGAGGGAGTACGACATCGGTGCAGACACATTTGCTTCGATCACAAAAGCCGAAAAAGTCTTTAGAATTGGCCCATGAAGGGGGGGGTTACTTTTGGAGAATGCCCTGGCCCCCTCAAAGGCAAGGTGCGGAGCCCGAGGTGTCCGTAAACCCCCCCCCCCAAATAACACCCCCCAAATAGCACCTCCCCCAAATAACACACCTCCCCTTGAAATCGGGGGCCGATTTCAAGCGCCGAAATAGCACCCCCCCCCTTTGGGACCCTAGTTCGGGTGCCCAAATAACACACCTGGGGGTGTTATTTGGGGGGGTTTGCGCCCTCCCTTGCGGACAGCCGAGGGGGAGGAAGGACACCGAGGGCGGAGCACAAAGACCTTTTGAGCCCGACCCCCCCACCTGTAAAAAAAGTTTGTGTTCAAAAGCCCTCGGTCAGCAGAAAACGGCGGCCAGAGGGTGAGGGGGAATAACCCCAAGGGTAAAGAAGCCACGTCAGAGCCGCGCCGTCCGCAAACTCCGGCGAGGCGGCGCTAAGCAGGGTCTCCTAACCAAGCGCAGCGAGCAATCCAACAGCACCGCCGGCGAGCAAGGCATGGCCTCACAAGGTCTTGTGCTCCGCCCTCGGTGTCCCTTCCTCCCTTCTCGGCTTTCCGCGAGGGAGTACGACCTCCCTGTTCGGCCTGCGTTATTGCTCATTTATCTAAGAATAGGTTCAGCTCTTCAAAATATGACACAAAACCTGCCAGCATCGCCCAGCATCGCCCAGCATCCCGCACCATCATTAGAGGTGCTTGTCGGTATCTGCTTGTTTGCTTGCTTGTGTTTGGTGGTTTTCCTCTGGGAGGACGATTCCGCCATAAAACAATTAGAAGCAGTCAACTTCGGAAAGGTGCTAAATGGGCAAAGCCTGACCTTCCCAAAAAAAAAAACATTCACCTTCAAAAAGCCAAACAAGGTACGACCTCGCTCGGGGGAAGTGCGGCCCAGGTAAGCGCGACCAAACATCATTTTTTTTGTTTGTGTGTGGCGAGAAGGTGGCAGGGCCATCGATTCGTAATACAATCAGTCATCTGTGGAAGCCAAATAGGGAGAAAGAGGATATGCGCTGGTGTGCAAAGATTTGGATTGAAAATGGCATCAGCAGTCTTCGAGAAGCAAACACATACAAGACGTCTGCGTCAGCCAAAAATGGCCCCAAAAACGAAACAAAGGCTGCAAAATAATAATACAAATAATAAAATAACACAAAACAAAATAATATGAAATGGCCAGACCACAAAAATATGCACTCAGAATATGCGGAAATGGACAACATGAGGTGGAAATCTCCTGCAGAACCTCAAAATATGCGCTAAATATCAAAACAAGGAAAATAAGCCAATATAAATGCTAAATATGCGAAAATGTAATATCCCCTGAAAATGCAAATATGACATGTCCCCCTCCCCTGGATATGGTCCATAAACGTCAAAAAAAAAATCCGACTTTTTGGTGCCAAGTGCAGATTTCGACCATTCCACCCAAAAAAACCTTAATTGTCCACCAGGGTTCGGGTCAACACTAACAAAGCAATCGTCACACAATCGTCGACACAATCAGCAGAATGAATGAGGGAAACCCATCCATGTGGTTGCCAATATGATTCGTGGATGACACCCTCAGGTCGCAAACAAAATATAGGCAAATGGACTGCAACGCGATAAACTGAACATGCAGTGAATGGTGGCAATCAACGGAGGGGGGAATACTACCTCCAGCGCACAACCTGTGAAAAAGTACAACCCCAGGAGGAGTCTGGTCTCCAGGCTTGAAGGCGCCTGAGCGAGGCACAGAAAGCGGACTGGCTCCTGGAGGGTTAGAGGGGTCTGGGGACAAGCATGTGCCGAGCGAAAACCGGCAACGCTGTTCCAACACAGGCACCGAATGTAAAATGGCGGTTTTTGAAATCCGTGCAAAACAGGTTGGTCCAGGGTTGTATGAGAAAAGAAGAAAAGAAAAACCGGTTGTCAGTTCTGATAATCGATGCCCTCTGGAAAACAGGAGGGGGCAGGGCAAAAAATTCCAGAGATTCCCTTTCAGCGCCTGCAGCCCCCCCCGTTCTTCCCCGAAAAATTGTCACGAATCTGCAAAAAAAAAAATATGGTGGCGTGATACTCCCCATGCCAAAATGAAGGTTTTTTGTACAAAGATCTTCTGTCAGGGATCCGAACCACGCCAATCCAGGCCAAGACAAACTTTGACTGATTCAACCTGATGGCCAGCATTCCCTGTGGCATTGCAGCAAACAGCGTAAGGTCGGGGCAAATGGCGAACCATGCAGCCTCTGCTGCAAAACTGTGGGCTGGAGGGGGTCGGGAGGGCTGCTCGGGTGCCAAATCAAAGGGGGTGAAAAGCGACAGCGGCGCGAATGGAGCGTTAGTTACAAGGGATGGTGAAGGGCTGGCGGCGTATATAGAGTGAAACGGAGCCAGGCACTCCACATGGGCTGCAGAATTGGTGGAGGATGGAGGTTGGGCAAAAAGACAATGAAATGACCCAATCTGCACTCAGGCAAAAATGGCTCAAAACCAATAGATTCTGGCCCAAACTCAAAAAAAAAACCCGATACTTTCGGCGCGACTTTGAGCGATTCCTAAAAACCCATTTATCCGAGGGGAGGGGGTGGTCTGGAGCCAAAAACCAGTCAGTCACTCAAAAATACGCAGAGTCAGGCGGGGGGGGGGGTCAGACCAACCTTAAACAATGGATTTGTTGTGCCCAGAACCTGCACAAAATGCCAATATTCTTTGATGATTTGTATCATTATATATTGTATATATATCTCTTGTTTCTTCCTCTTCCCAAAAATCTGCCAGAAAAAAATGAGCAACATGATGACACCAAGCCAGGGTTCCACAATTTTGTGCTGACAAACCTTGATTCTGATTTGTGATTATTCGTGATTATTTGTGATGAATCATGCTACCAAAAAAAGAGACCGGGTTTTCACTTTTCTTGCAGAAAAACACCAATCCACATTTAAAATGCAGTTTTTACAATGCGGTATTTTGCAGTATTTCATGAAAATTTGAAATTTTTGCAGAATTTTGCGAAAAAGCATCTTAGACGGCCGGGATGCACTTTTCTTGTTGAGTCACAAAATTCTGACAATTTTAGTGAAAATGCGCATCCGCGCACTTTGGAAGCGGAGTGCGCAGGTGCGCATTCTGAAGGGTTTGATGTCTCTTCCAGAGTGGGTGAAAACACCACAAAAATGAGCTGTTTGGATATTACACGACCACAGGGACCACCCCTTGTTTACTGGTTCAACTACGTAGCATGCTGTTTACAGCTGTTTCATGACGACTGCGGTACAGTGCGTGGCTGGACACACACTCAGCACACTCCACACGGCATGCGGAACACAAGCACCGCAGGCCAACCTGGACCTGGGTGTGCCACCTTGTGTTCACCAGTGCGTGCTGATGGCTCCTGGGGGGCAGGGCCGGCGAACCTGGGATGAGCATGGGAGGGAACACCTTGCAGCCACAGAGACACAGCCCTCCCAAGGTCAAAACAATGGGGGTGTCACTGAGTATCAGGGCCGAAGAATGCGCACCTGCGCATTTTTTGGAAACCCAAAAGAATGCGCAGGTGCGCATTTTTTGGAATGGACACAGGCTGTGGGAAGGGGGAATGCGCACACGCGCATTGATGTTGAAGGACACACTGGGTATGGCCTGTTGTTTGCCTGCCTTGAATGCGAGCTGTGCACGCTGTGATGTGGTTTCGGGCTTGCAGAACATGGGTGTGTGAGGGGGAGATGAACCAACAGAATCACCCTGGGCAACCATGTCGCTGTACCAGACCACACCCTGAAACACACACCTGCAGCAGCATGGAAAACCCTGGGCTCGGCGACGGCAGGTGTCAAGGCACGAATTGATGTCCTTCAGTGACAGGGGAACTAACCCCCTGCAGCGCAAGTCACCGAACAAATCAGAATGCGCACCTGCGCATTCCACTTCACCCGCTGCATCCAGTGCCCAGCCGAGTCACACTGCTCTGATGAACGTGTGGAGCAAGTCACAACGCACATGCAACCGTCCCCACCTGGGGGAGGTGATAGGGAGGCTGCTGCCAGCGTTGTCCGACCCCACGCCCCAGAGCGTGCATGGCAGCACACAGCCAATTGGCTCCCTGAAACAACCTTATGTTGGGCTGCAGTGCACGGTGCCAGGAGCACTGTGCCCCACAATTAGGGTCAACGCAGGGGGTTGTGTCTGGTTCCACACAGTGCTCACGGGGTTGGCACCTCGAGAGCGAAACACGCCTGTCACCACCTTCGGCATCATTCCCAAAAACGGTCTGTAAACACAGAATTAATTCACAATCCAAATGGACTCAAAGAAGCGAAACCACTGGTTAGTCCTTGCCCCAAATTTTCCCAGGCCCTTGATATCGTCAGGCACAAGCACATCACAACAAAAACTTGCCGATAAACCCAGGAATTTTTTCGTTCTGCTTTTTCGTGTATTACACTGTGTCGTACCAAGGGCATACGGACGAGAAAAGGACTTCAGTGCCCGAGGAAATTCCTCGTGACGGGACCTTGATTCCCAAATGCGGTCAGCAGTCCTTTCATGGCATGAGTGAAAAGCGGTGAATGCGCACATGCGCAAAAAATCGTCCTGTGCCTTTCTGTAAATTACAGCCACACCGCCGAATATTTGCACTCCCAGGAGGGTATGCCACCACCCACGCCAACTCCCCCCGCCTGGCCTGGGTTTTGAAACCACACGGCTGAAGTGCAGACCTCCCTGTGAGGATCCAATCAGGGGTTTTTTTTTAAGACCGGGGGGGAGGGGGGAGTCCCCCCCCCCGCCCACCCACCCTCTGGGGGGTCCGGGGGACCACAAAAAAAAAAATGGCCAAAAAATCGCGAAAAGTGCTAAAATAGCACTTTTTCGGCGCCTTCGCGCCGAAAAGTATATCCCACCCCCTCCGGGGGGACCCCCCCCCCGGGGGCTCCACCGGACCCCCCACCCTACCCCCCCCCTGGGGTCCACGACTAAAAAAAACCCTGGATCCAATGGTGTCCGAGGACGAGGCAGCCCTGGACGAAACACGGCAGAGATGACCACCATTTGTGGCCTTGGTTGGCAACAAACGTCACCCACCACATTGAACCCTCTTTTATCATGAACTCAGAGTCGACGCTCCAGCACTGCAAACTACACAACCCCTGGCGGCTGTGAAGACCAAGGAAACACATGTGAACACACCTTCTCCACACACCCCATCCGCAATGGTTTGCAGTCAACATGGCACATCGGGGTGAATGCGCACATGCCATTCCCTTCTTGTATCTCCCTTAAAGCACCCTGGTAGGAGGTTGCTGTACAGGGCCATGCCAAACAACTCAGCACACAAGGTGGAGGCACAGCCCGGAAGACGTTCACCCTACTCTGGCAGTATCCACCTGTGCAATGAGATGCCTCTGAAATCGCTAACAAAAAGGCCTGCAGTGCCCCATGGGGGGGCCCTGCCACAATGCTGTGCTGGTACTGGGTTCAGTAGTGCGAGACACGGCTCCCCACAGCACAGAGAATGCGCACCTGCGCACTCCCCCTCATGAAATGCGCAGGTGCGCACTCTTGTGGATGCCCAGCGCTGCCTCCCTCCTGCTCTCCGGCAGTTAGAATCACAGCCAGCCAGCGAAGGAATGGCCTCAAGAGTGCGCGCGTGCGCATTCTTGAGCCTCATGCAACCTCGGAGAGGAGCCATTTTACATCGTTTATGAGGGCTGTTCTGGAGGTGTTGCCTGTGGCAAAAAGGGTTGAAGTGGGGCTCCGCTCCATAGCTTTTAAAACCAGTGACACACAGAGAAGGAGTGCAAGCCAACCCCCCCCTTCCATACCCAGCACCCCATCACAAACGTCAGACCTGAACACAGGTGGTCGCACATGGTGATGTGCCGTGGTGCCTATGAGAAGACACATGCGGAGCAGACGGCGTTCGCCACTGGAGGGATGCTGTGCCTGCAAGTGTCAAGGAGGGGTGCAGTGCACCGTGTGGGATGGCAAACAGAAGGCAGCGCTGAAGGAGGGTAACGAAGCCCTCCCCTACAAACATCTGGTCTTGAATTTAACACACACACACCCCCCACTCTCTGAATGCAGACTACACGCCACACACCAAACATTCGCCAGCGCCGCCTCGTGCCTGCTTCCAAACAGGGCACAAAACCTCCTCTCCACTCAAACCGTAAAGACCACGGTACCCCCTTCCACAGCCACCCCCGGGAGCCCAATAACCGTCCAAAAACTTCAGGAAAAGGCCGGGACGGGGGGGGGGTGGATGCGCACCTGCGCATCACTGGACACCACAAAGCAGGGGGACAGCGACAGGTACAAAGCCTTCACCTGACGAGGGGTTCGTCCTCGTAAACAGTGTTTTTGTCGCACCTACTTCGGCAGACGGGGGTTTTCCCTCGGTCCGCGGAGGTGCTAAACCGTCACTTTCAAAACGAAAAAAGTCGGTTTGCCCAGAAAAAAACCCGGGGATCGAAAGCAGTGGTACCCATTTTGGTACCAGGCGTTGTAGCTGGCAGGTCGGCCGCCCCGTCAAGTGATGGCGACACACTTGGTCACAAAAGAATGCGCAGGTGCGCAAAAAAACCACCAAAAATGAAAAGTGCATTCCCGGCCGTCTAGGGGGG
>CAAHFI010765836.1:0-27321 GCA_900893395.1 Euglena gracilis
TGCACTAAAGGAAACAGACGTCTTCAAAACCTCATTCCTGTGTGCTTTTCTGGGCTCCGCACTTCAGCCCCGCATGTCCAACGAAGCAACCAGGCGGGGGGTGGGGGCGGGGGCAGGCAGCGTCGCTTCACCTCCAGGGGGCTGATGGCAACATTGGCCTTGGATCATAGGTCCACTTAAAAACACCGCCCAAATAATAAAAGCCCCCGGGCTTTATATTTGGGCAGGATTTCAAAACCCTCGGGGGGGGGGCTTTATATTAAGGGGAAATCAAACCTGTCTGGGTAGCCTTCAGATGCAGTCAAATATCAAATTATACCCCAAAATTTGGTTGTGCACTTTCTGATTTACCCCAAAAATGTGCAATGTTTGTCTGAAAAATGGAGAAATTCTACTGGAAAACTGTTATATACCCAAAAAAATTTCCTGCTTTTTCCTGAATGGGCTTTTCATCAAGGGAGCTTTATATTTGGGTGGCCAAAAACAAACCGACTGGGGGATATATATTTGGGAGGGGGCTTTATAATGGGGGGGGTGCCAGGGGCAGGCATTTTCCCCTGGCCCAAACCCACCCACCCTCTCTCGAAAGGGGGGAGGAAAGTGAATCTCTGGGCTGGATCTCCAGCTGGTGGCTGAGGGCGCCGTAGAGGCAGTTGCCGTCCCCAGGATGGGGTAGCGCATCAGCCCGATCATCTGCAGCTGCAGGCCGGGCCGGGTCCGCACGCCCTCCCCCCAATGCCGAAATCTGCCAACCTGTACCTCCTGTGTGGTGTCCCGTGCTGTCCTGTCTTGGTGGTGATCTGGTGACGGGGAACCAACAAAAGGGTCGTGCCGGTCCTCGAGTGTGGGAGAGGCTACATTGGTGTCCAAAAACAAATCACAGGGGGGATACGTGCGGGCACCAAGCAAGTAACATGAATGCGTGCGTATGCACCATGATTATGAGCACACACCCACACCCAACACTCAGGCAAACAGACCCCACCCACCCAACACACACACACACACACACACCCAACACACACACACACACACCCACCCAACACACACACACACACACCCACCCAACACACACACACACACCACAACAACACACAACACACACACACAAACACACAAACGCATGCACCATTCATACAAACTCACACAGAAGAAAGATAGAGAAATAGAGCATGTGACTGCATCTGTGACTTGGGGCCAGGCTGAATTTTAAGGCGGTGCCGACCCCGCCCCGCCCGGGGGGGGGCCTGCCTGGGCAGGTACCAGGTACTCCGCGCACCCAGATCCCCCTCAGGGGGGGGGGGGCAGAACACATGGGCAAAAGTGCCTGGCACTTGGCCAAGGCACTTCCGGCGAAGGCGTCGAAGCCCAGAAAAGGCCATTTTCGTGCATTTTTGGCCATGTGCAGGCAGGCACCCCCCCCAGGGGTTGCCTGCCTGCCCAGCACTCCGAGGCTCTCCGAGACCCTTCCTCCCTCCGGGTTGGTCAATTTCAACCAGCTCAGGGTGAAAATCGTTTCAAGCTGGTTCCATTTGTTCCTGGGGGGAAAAAAATTGCAGATTCCCAAGCGGGTTTCTTCACACTTAGCTCACAAAAGTGAACTTTGCCTTGCCACAATCGCGCAATCCAAGACTCATTCCGGGATTTTAGCCTTTTTGGGGTCGTTTTGGGTCCCTTTTTTGGTGAAATCACGTGCCTCAAAACCAGACATCGAGTGCGAAGGGAATTCGAAGGTTCCAATTCAAATCGTGAGAACAGCGTTGCACAGTTCTGAAAGCACAGCCTGTCACTCCATGTACTTTGTGATCTCACACATTCCACCATCTGGAGCTGATCGACATGTTCACACCTCCGAGGGTATCCACCTGGTGATGGCTGCTGCCAGAATGCCTGCTTTTTGGGGCCGAAATGATGAGTTTGGGGGTGTCCGTAATTCTAACGCCCTTTCGTCGCCTATTGGAAGCTCTAATTTGCAGAGCAAATCAAGCGCATACAACCCCGGCCAGAAAAGCAACCGAATTAAGGGCTCCGCGAACACCCAAAATTCCTCTGGGGGTGGGTCCTAACCACCGAATTAATGCACAGAGTCAGGTGGCACTTTTCCACATGCCCAAACTTACTTTTTGACCCCCCCCCCAGAGGTCCACCCACCCACCCAGTCAGACGGGCCCTGGGGTCTAGCCACCCACACACCTCCCACCAACTCTCAAAACCCATGCACCCCCACTGGCAGCTGCGGTCACAACAGGATGAAGTGAAATGAATCCACGACAGAGAGAGATAGAGAGGGGAGGGTCGAGGCTGCTGTGGTTGTGGTTGCGCAAGTGAGTGTTTAATTTGCCTCAATTGCGCAAGCAATTGAAATTTGCACCCTTTTGCGCAGTTGCGCATGGGACTCTTTAACTTTTGCCTGCGCAATTGCAAGTGGTGCAGTTGGCTCACTGGTACCTTCCATTGACTTGTCTTTTTGCTTATCAGAAATGGAATGCACGATAGGGTGTCGTCTGCCATGTTCCCATGAAATGTATTTTCAACCCTGTTACATACCATTCCATCAGCCGTTGGACAGGTGTGATTTCGATGGTATACAGTCTGATGAAAAAGGAGTCTTTGCAACCCCTTCGTTGGACGCCTCATTTACATGCCTTAAAATGCATTCTGAAAATAGCACTCGTTCCAGTGTGTGAAATCAGACCCCAACTACGTCCCATTAATGGCCGAGGATTCAAGCCTTTTTGGGTTGGTGAAAAATACCTCCGAAGGCATATGGGAGAACACCAAACATATACACGCGCACATGCGCACAGTCGAACACAAAACCGATTCCCCAACCAATCAGCCAGTCAACGAGGCAAGCAGAGCCTGGCAAATCGGCTCATGCAGTCAGGGACACCCCCCGGGCCGCTTGTCCAGCCGGATCGCCTCCCCGCGGCGGGAGGTGTGGTGGTCCGTGGGGGCGAGGGTTGCTTGAAGGCCCGCGTCACGGACGCCTCCGGCTTGGGGGCTCGGCCGGAGCGATCCATATGAGGAGGAGGAGAGCCTGTGGGGAGGAGGGGGTGCACTCCCACCAGGAGCCCGCTTTTTGCATTTTTGGCCAAAAAAAAATCTCGAATTTCAAAATATCACAAAAAAATGAAGTGAAACTGAATTAAATTGATTTAATTTTTTTCTATTTTATTTCATTTCATCAAATTATTAAAAATCAAAACAAATTAAAATCAAAATCAATTGCCTGCACTGGACAATTAAAAGAGTCCAGCGCAGACAATTTACGCCCTGAAACACCCCCCCCCCCAAAGAGGACCTCCTGCCCACTCAAAAAAACGCCGATGGGATGAATTCAAGCCCCCTTGGGGTTGGGTCGGCAACGCCTTAAACCTCAACCAGACTCCCACCATCAAAGGATTGGGCCCCCGAAAAACACCTCCTGCTCGCTCCCAGAATCAATCCAACTTCAGGGATGGAAATCATCAAAATGCAGGCTTTTGGGGTGGAGGATACTGAAGGACTACATTTTAAACCATCAATCCGAGAAATGTTGCTTTCTTGTGCTGCCCAAGAAATGTCACCGGTTGTCACCAGTCACCCAGAAACAGGAAAACAAAAATGGGACAGACAATAAATTGTTCTCAAAAATGGAGTATAATACCAGGGTCTCAGAAAAGGGCATGCCAATGGTGACGGCCAAAAATGTCACATTTGCCAACATTCCAATATTACAACTCTTGAAATATTTATTTCCAGTCTGATTGGAAATTGATCAAATTACTTTCACTTCCGATGGGGTCGACCTCCTCAGCTCCTCGGGATCAGGAAAAGGCACCTGGTATCACGATCTGAATACAAGGCTGCATGAGGTTTCCTGTTCAGCCCCAACAATATGAATTGCAGGAGGAAGCTTGTCGCCAGACATTTGCTTTGATTCCCAGTCATTGTGTGCCCATTTCAAACAAATTGAAACCTCCCCCCACCTCATACCAATAATTTGAACAAAAGAAAAGCAAAATTTCATTTCTTCAATACAAATCGAAGTCCAATTCAAAGCAACTTTCATTTGAAAAAATTTTCTTTGAGAAAAGGGGTGAGATGGTGAGTAGATATATGTCAAAGGGGGGTGACTGTACAGCTGGTTTGGGAGGCCAGAGATGACGTTGAGTCTTGTCACTAATAAGTACAAGTGCGGCATGTCACACGAAAGCAGGCCACCTTGGAGGTCAGCATCACACATCAAGAGTGCCTTTTGAACAAGCAAAAAACGCATTCCTCAGGAAAACAGCAATTGGAAATAAGAAACCTGGCAGTTGGTGGGGCAAAATAAAAAACTCGACAAAAGAGCAGGTGGGGGTCTTGATCTCTCAAGGAGTGGGGAGGAGGGGTGGACAAAATGAGCCATTTCTGCCTGGCACGCAGCAGCACTGAGCCGATAATAATCAAAATCAATCAAAAATGTTATGTTAGGCACTTTTTGGGCAAAATATGTTAAACTTGATGAAAAAAAATGTCCCAGGTCCTCCCCCAGAGTCGGTACACACCCCTGTTGACAGGTGGGAGGGGGAGGTGCGGTCAAGCCTCGGGGAAGGGGTGCTCTCCACCTTTTAAAAAAAAGCCACAACGACCTCCTTACACCAATCCCTGGTCCGATCCCACCCCTAGTGGGTGCCTCCCCTTGTCCAACGACCACCAATGTTCATCTCCGACCAGCGGGTGGGGGGGGGGTAATCAAAACCGCCAATGTTCGTCTCCAACCGGGGGGGGGGGGTAGACAAGGGGGTATATGGCCATTTTGGCTGTTTGTTGCCATTTTTGGCCATATTGGCTCTGCAGTGGCTGTTTCTGGCCATTTCGACCATTTTGGCCATATTTTTTTTACCAATTTTAGCAACTTTCCACCGTTTGTCACAATCTCGCACACTTACATCAATTTGAGGGATTTGGGTAACTTGTCGCCATTTTGGGAGCTACTGACCTTTCTTCTATTTTGGGGGCATTTTCAACCATTTTATGGTAGAATGATCTTCCCAACAAACTGCAACAACAAACTTTCTCTGAAACTTGCAATGAAAAAAAAACTAAATTGAATCACACAATTCTTTCAAATAATTTTATGTAAAAAAAATGAACCTATATCCTGTACAAAAATGGTCGCATCTGACCGGGGGCAAGCCTGGTCGTTGGACAAGGGGGGGTGGGAGGTTGGCCACACCCTGGGAGCTACATTTTATTCTGCAACACGACCACACGAAAACAGAACAAAAGGGAAACCCTCGGTTACAACAAAACCAATCACCTGCCTCAGAAAAAAAAAAGATGGGAAGAGATGGCCGGGAGGTCAAACCCAGAATCGGAAGAATCAGAATAGCGTTCGCTGATGGAGGACCGGTCCGACGATACTGGGCAGTTGTGATCTCTGGTACGGTTGGCGTCTCTTGCACTTGCATCTGCAGCTACAAAAACAACATATAGAGGAATCAAAAATGAACTTCATAAAAGGAAAATGATCCAAAGAAGATCAATTTTTAAAAAAAAAAATGTTTCTTGTGCGACAACGAAATGCGAAACAGGAATTTCAGCTTTTTTTGAGATTGACCCATTCAAAGAGCGATTATTTCGTTCCTTTTGCTTTAAAGAGAGGAAACACCCTGCTAAAGCATGGTATTTGTTACTGCGCTCATAAAAATTATATGCATATATACACACACATATGTGTATATACATTTTTAGTCTGTGGTTAGAATGCCGGAATCAAACCATCTCAATGAGACCTGGTCTGACCTCATACCAGTGAGCATGGTGCTTGTGAGCTGGTTCTGGCAGATTTATCCCCCTTTTACTGACAAACTAGGCACCCCAAAAACAAAACAATTGGGGAAGGTCCTTTTTTCACCATCAGTTGAAGATTGGAGTCAAAAATTGAATGGAAAACAGGTGAATTTGTTTCATTTTGGGGGAAATTGGGTGGTTCCCGTCATGTCTTTGTTTCGCATTATTTTTGTCCAGACTGTGATCACAGAACATATTTGACAATTTTTGTCAAATATGTCAGTAACACAATAGAACAATTACGTATACATCAACATAATGATGCATATAGGATTTTAACATGTGTATGTTGCATATATTGCAACAAAGCCCTTGTATTTCCAAAGTTCCTTTTGCATTGAAAAAGTGAAATAGAAAACAAAAATCATCAAGTGCCCTTGCCACTCATTTCTTCCATCATTTTTCCCCCACCTTTTCCACCCATGCCCTTTTGGAGGAGCCACGTTCAAAGGGCAGTCAAATTTCACACACAAAAAGATGGGGGTATGGTATATGGTCAAATTTGGGGTCTGTTCGAAGAAAATCACAAAAAAACACCCCAGAAGACACCATTGTTGGAGCTTGTTCACACCAGAAGACCACCAGTTTGAAATTTGAACTCCCTTTTACCAAAAAAAAAAAATCATCACCAGTGGAAAAACTACCCGCTGTTTTCCATGACAAATTTATTTTTGCCATCATTAATTTCCCCAAATTAAAAATTACCATCATTTTTTCATCATTTTTGTTTCTTGTCATTTATGTCCGGACTGTAAACATGAAACTGCGTGGACTAAACACAAAAAGAGATAGGTGGTAAAAAAAACTATAAGGAGGAAAATTGGTTGGCAGGGAGGTAGGAAAATGCACATAAAGACATAAATTTAATGCAAATCTGACATTCACTTGAAAAACACTGTTTGGTTACTCTGCACCATTTCCACCTGCTTGTGCATCATGTGTGCTCCACTTTGCTTTTCGCATGATTGTGGTTTTGTGGCTCTCACAAATCGCAATTAAAAATGTCTTTTGAAGAAACGCTTGCATCCCTTTTGCCCCTTAAAACACCTGTAACCAAAAAAATGCAAAGAAAATCCCTGGAAGATTGGTGCACTCCGTCCCCACTTGCTTTCGCGGCACCGTTCTCCCCCTCCCTTGTCCAACGACCACCGATGTTCGTCTCCAACCGGGCGGTCGCTCAAATAGCCAATGTTCATCTCCGACCGGGGGGGGTCGTTAGACAAGGGGGTGCGGACCCCAGATCGACAGAAAATTGACAATACATGGGAGGAATGAACATTTTTAGCTGTTTTTTGCTATTTTTTGGCCACTTTTGACCATTTTTTGGCCATTTTAGAACACTTTTGGCCACTTCTAAATGTCTTTGGCCACCTTTGGCCATTTTTGGCCACTTTTTTTATCATTTTTGGCCACCTGAGGGTTGCCATGTAAAGTCCCACTCATTGCCATGCGAGGTATGCGAGGTTTGAACACAGCTGTATGAGACACATGCAAGAAACTACCTTCAGAAAAAATGACCACCCGAAAAACTGTGGAACGATGCCACGTTAAAGAAAGTGGAGCGGAGTGTAAACTGCCCTACAATTTAAGTGCTCAGCGTCTGAAGGGTACAACACCCTGAGCAGGGGTTTTTCTTAAGGACCCCCCCTTGGGGGTGGTCCAGCCTTCGGCTGGCAAAAAGGCAGCTGGCTGGAAACGAGCTGCTGGATGGAACCCCAGGGAGATAGGGGGGTCCGGGGCTGGAGGGGGCTGCTGGGCTTGGTCGATGAAAAGCAAAAAAATTTAACGCATTTTTGCCTTCTCGACATTTTGATGGATGGAGCTAGATCAAGGCTGGGGGGCTGTGATAGAGGAAGCTGTGATGAGAAAAAAAATGCAGGGATAGGTGAGCTGGGCAGCCCAGTTGGCTGGCCAGCCTGAGGCCGGCTGGCCCGGCCTCCGGCCGGGCTGGACCCAACTTTATGTCACTCAACCCCCCCGGGGGGGGGGGCTCCCAGCCCGAATTTGGGCTGCTGGCTGGATTTGAGCTGCTGGCTGGCTGGACCCCCGGGGGTAGGGTCCCCTCCGGCTGACCCTGAAGCCCCTGACCCTGAGCCTCCAAAAAATGAAATCCAAAAAGTGAACACGCCTGAGGGTCCGAAACCACCCTCCAAAATGTGACCACCCGTGTGTCTTAAATGGAAAGGGGAAGTTGGGAAGCCTTGAGGGGTCGGACCCCCCTCGAAACTGAGGGGGCCCGAAGAATTTTCGGTTTTGTGCAAAGGGCCGGAAATCGACCAAAATTGTTCAAAAATCATTGATTTTTCTTTGAAAATTAACCCAAAAATGCTGATTCTTTGAAATTCTTTGAACATTTTATCTGGAAAACACCAAGACATCAAAAGATGGGCAATATGCTCAAAAGTTAAAGGAAAGGGGGCGTTTTGGCTCATTTTCTGGCGCGCAGCGCCGGAGGAAAAAATTCTCTATTTTTGGAACCTGCTGAGGAGGGGATGGGGGTCCGGACCCCCCTTACAACATCTAGGGGAGGGGGTCCAGGGCAGAAGAGAAGGCCTGGTGGAGGGGTCGACCCCCACCCGGGAGGTGGGGGGGTCGACCCACCCCACCCACCACAGAATTTCCACCAACTTTGGGAAAATGGGGATTTTGGCTGGGGAAAATTTTTGAAATTATTTTGAAAAATGAATCTAAATACATGATTTTTGATGGAAAACCACAATTTTTTCACAAAAAAAACTCCAGATTTTCAGGTTTGAAAATTGGTAGTTTTTAGGAGGGGGGCAAAAAAACGAAGGTCAAAAAATTGGACCAAATTTTGGCACAGTAATTTACTGACGTTTTTTCTCTTGGAAATTTTTTGCATTTCCAAGAGCATTTTTTGCTTCAAAACCTCTCAAAATCAAAATTTTGAGAAAATGTTAAAAATTTGGAAGGTGTGGAAAAAATGGGGTTTTTAGGGTTTTTGGGGGGACCTCCTATATGGGTCCCAAAATGGGTCCAAAATACACCCAGCGCCGAAGGCACCAAAAAAAATGGGGTCCAAAAACTGGTGCTCCCGGAAATACAGGAAGTGGTGGGGGGTCGACCCCCCCCACCACCCACCACTCTGGCTGTTTGGCCGATTCCTGTTCTGCCCTGGAATGGTCTGGACCCCCCTGCCATCTATCGCTGGGGTCGGCGGGCACACCCGCTGCTTCGCGAGGTAGCGGCGGTACTTCGCGGGGGGCATCCACTCGTGCGCCGCGAACACGTCGCCCGCCTGGAGCTGGGCCATGGCGGCCCGCGCCGTGGTGGAGGAGTGCGAGAACTGCCGCCGGCAGGGGCTGCCGCGTGAACCCCAAGAATCCCAAGAATCCCAAGAACCCCAAGAATCCCAAGAATCAATTCATTCAACAATCAAGAATTGCTGGGGCGGAAGGGACCTCACTCACCAGCAGGGCACGAAGTGAGAGGGGGGGAGGGGGAGGGGGCTGGTCCAGGACCCCCCTCCCCCTTTTGCGTCAAAAAAAAAAAACGCAAAGCACCGGAAAATTTTTTTTGATGGGCTTCAAACAGTGCGCAAAATTATCCCCCAAACCGGCTGTCACACAATGCACAGAAGCAGCAAGGGGGTATGGGAGGACAAAGATAGAGCAAAAAAGGCTGGTTGGGGGGGGGGACTTTGCTTATGGTGTATTTTTATTTTTGGATTACAGCCGTCGCAAGGCGTCCTCCATATAGATGGCGCATTTGAAGGGTGGAGGAAAGGTAGTACACTGGATGGAAAGGGGGGAAATGCTGAATAAACAGCTTGATCTCCCATTAGATCATTTTGTCTCCCGTCATTTTTTCCCACTCAGAACTCTGCCTACAAATTTGCAGTACCTCCTCCCTGGACTGCAGCTTATCCAAAATCGGCCAATCGCTGTCCAATTGGAAAATGGGTCAAACTACAGTGGCGTGATCAGAAATGCAATCACAGGCACGGTCGCCACACACTACACATTTGAGTGTGGTTTGACCATCACACTCACACGGAAACAAAGCCTCAGGTGCACATTGTGTCTGACGTGCTGCACCCGAGGCTTTGTCCTTGATCCTATTAGCGCCGGGGACACGGCTTTAGAAAATCTCTGAAGCTCAAAGTTCAAATATAATATTTTTCCCATGATTTTTCTTCCTGTAATTCTTCCCATAATGATTGTCTCTGACGTTTATCTGCACTGTATCAGTGTAGGGGTGACAAATTAGCCACCACCATGCCCACTCAATTTTCCCGGAAAATGGCCAAAAGGTTTGGGAAAATGCTAAAATAGCCCAGTTTTCAAAAATTCTCGGCGCTTTCCGAAAAGTATACCCCCCCTGTGCGGACCCCCCAGGGGGGAGGCTCGGCCATGCACCCACCCAACCCCCTCTCCCCCAGGGGTCCAAGACTAAAAGAAAAACCCCTGTCCTCCACAGACACCACCACGGTGATGTGAGGTGGTCTGCGGTGCCACAGCCGGGGTCGGAGAGTGCCGCCCATGCGTGTTGAGGGCTCTGCTTTCGCCCATAGCATTTCTGGTTCAGACCAGAGATGTTTTTTTTGAAACCTCTGCTTGCCATCCTTGCCGAGGGAGGGGGTGGCACCTGGACCCGGGGTATGAATGCAAATGTTATTTGCCAGAAATTTCCATGTTTTTATAAAAATTAATATCTGACATTATATATTATTAATATTATATATAATATAAAAATTTCCATCCATATGTTTCTGGAGACAGAATTTTGGCCACAAAACGAGTTGCGGGTGCAATTTTTGAAACGTGCAATTTGCTATTTCCCGTCCATTCCTTCCATTGTTTAATCCAATCATGATTTGAGGTTAGGAAAGTGTTTTTCCAGTCGTTGCGGCGTTTTTTTTTTTCGCCGACGTTGCCGATACAATCACCCTGCCCATAGCTTTTTGGCCCAAGAAGCCAAAAAAGAAAAACGTTTGGTTCACTTTGGGTAAATGTTGTGCCCCTTTCGCTCAGCCAAATATCGGTTGCTGCGTTGGGCGAACTGTCCACATACCGGTGGGAAACTGCCTTTCCGACTCTCCTCATCCCAAAAAGTCCCCACAATCCCCCTGTAACCCACAGAATATCTAACCCCGAGGCTTTGGGAGGCCTAAACAGCTGAGGTCTGTCATCATCCAACAGAGTGCGCCAACAAATGAATTGGCCCACAGAAAGTGCTGGGGGAAGAGGGGTCAGCCCCTGGCTGTTCGTCTTCATCGTTGCGCTGCCGCTTCCCGTTGTTACCGCCTTCGCCCTTCGTCTGCTTTGTGAGTTGGATGTGGCCTCAGGCTCTGCCAGCAGTTCAGCAAGCGAACGAAATCCTGCTTGCCGTGTTTATTGTGGTTTGCAAGAGTCAACGTCAACTCCCCGGCCAAAAACGACAAATCAACTGCACAGGCCCCCAGCATCAAAACAGTGGCATGGCCAAAATGACCAAATGCACCATTCTACGCTATCGGTGAAGAGATTTAGGGCGTTTTGGGGCATTGGACAGAAGGTTATCAAATGAAAATTGCTGCAACAGAGCCAAAGAGAGAGAGGATAAAAAATTGAGAGACGAGAAAAAAATCACTTCCAGGGAGCGAAATGACCTGGTGTGGCTGGAGGGATGGGATACAGCATCCGAGGACGAGCCTGAGCAGCCCTTCCAGCCGTTGAGGAGGCTGCGGAATGGGGACAGAGAGACGCGGGCAGGCAGGCGCTATGGCATGGCACTGTGCTCCTTTTGCTCTTGGTGGCGGTTGGCTGGTTGGTGGAAACCAGCTATCTGCGCTGTAGGAAGGAATGGCGGGTTGTTTGCTGCGCTTGAGTGCAGCGCTGGTAAAAACAAATTTTCCTTTGGGGGTTTCGGGATGGGGTTACAAAAAGAGTAGAGTCAGGCTGCTTTTTCTTCTGTTCACCAACCCTGGGGGAGGGAGGAACTTTGTGCTATTTTGGTGCCTGCCCATAGCAGGCACCCCCCCCCAGTGCCTGCTAAACCCCCCAAATAATACCCCCCCAATAATACCCCCCAAACAGAGGGGGGGGTATTCAACCAACCCAATTTTCCCTTGAAAATGGCCATTTTTGGACTCCCGACGCCGAAAGCACACTTCGCTGTTGGGGGGGGGGGGGGGCTAGCCCAGCATCGAAAAAAGGAGCAAAAGAAAGCACAAAAAGACGCACATTTTTCGGGGAAAAAAATGTGCAAAAATAGTCAAATTTGAGAGAAAATGTGCAAAAATGACGAAAATGCAAAATTTGCCCAAACACCTGCAAAAAAAGGCACCAAATTTACAATAATTGTGTGGAATTATGCGGTTTTTGAAAAAAAAATTCAAAAAATTGCAAAAAATTTACAAAAAATGGTTAAAAAATGCGGGAAAAAAAAGTGAAAACCCACAAAAAAAAAATGCACCAAAAAGCAAAAAATGTGCTGAAAAAAAAGCGAAAAAAAAACGCAAAAATGCGAAACGCATTCCCCCCTTGCACCGCCCAGGCCTGAAACCTGACCCCAGGCCTGCCTGAGGTGTGTTCTCTAAAAAGACTAAAAAAAAGAAGATGCTTAACAATTAAAAAAAAACAGGGATAAGAAGAAGATAAGAAGTAGGTGGGCAAAGGGGCCAGCAATTTTGGGGCAGCGAAGGAGAGGAGCGACACAGTGGCAGCGCAAGGAGGGGTGACAATTGCTGGGGCGACATAGCAATCATCTCGAGTATTTTCTTGTTTCATTTTTTTTGGATCATTACATTCTTGGGGTTTTTTGGTAATGGGTCTGGTCAAAGGTTAACCAACGTTGAAAACAACAATATCTCAAAACTCCTTTTTTCGCACTGCTGTTCCTCATGAACAGCATGAGGAGGTGCCAAAACGGCTTGCACAAGACAGCAAGAGGGAGGTACCCATTGCCCGAGGGGGGGGGGGGCAACTATTGTGCGGACAATAGGCTAAGGAAGTTTTTGGATCTTCTTCTGAAATTGCAATACTGGTTGCTGGTGTTTTCATCGACACAAACTGACCTGGGATCGCCAGCCAGCTCCGACAGATACTTCCCCTCCAGTTTATGGATCTGCTCCTCCAGCAGCAAGAGTTGTGCCCGATGTCGTTGGCCTTCTGGGTCACCAGCAAGCAGCTGATATGGTCAAGTGATTCCTCATGCACTTCTATGGATGCACTCCTGACCATTGAACCCCCACACACAGACCCCCCAAATAAAAATGCTACAACAATAAAGCCCAGGGGGGCCACCGGCAGGCACCTATGGTCACTTCCCATTTTGGTGCTCTGGTCGGCCCTGGTCGGCCCTGGTCGGCCCTGGTCGGCCCTGGTCGGCCCTGGTCGGCCCTGGTCGGCAAATAGTCGGCCATAGGTGGGGGTATCTGTCACAGAAAAAGTGTGAAGGGATGCAATGATTTTCTGAATTGTCTCGCCAAGATCAAAAGGAAATGCTCCATAAGGCCTCCATTGGCTCCCCAAAGCAACCAAAATGACCTAAAATGGCTTGAAATACCCAAAAATTGCCCAAAAACGCCAACAAAATCCACAAAGATTGTGAAAAATGACCCAAAATTACCAAAAGGGCGCAAAATGGCCACAATGCCATAAAAAATGCTCAGATTGACCCAAATTAGCCCAATATTTGCCAAATCAGTGATAAATAGCCCCCAAATTAGCAAAAACTGGTCCATAATGGCCAAAATGGGTGTAAAACTGGAGATTTGTGAGAAAATTATCCATGGAAGGGTACTGTGCACTTTCCTCCACTGAAGGACTCGCGACTCGCGACTTTGTGTATTAAATTCGCGGCTCGTTGGATGCCAATCCTGGCATCCAACAATCAGGGGTGCACAGTATGCGCACCCCTACAAGCATCCTCGGATTCACATGCCCCACAAGCATCCACGGATGCACATGATCATGCACATGCCTACAACCGCGACCACAGTCGCCCGTTTATCCCACAACTTAAGATTCCCCCCATAACCTCCCTCTCCCACTGGAGCATCCACTCCAGGGAGTCACTCAGGAGGGCCAGACGAGCCAGGGAGGAACACAGCACCAATGTGGAGGCTGTACAGGGGTTTTTTTAAGACCGGGGGGAGGGGGGGGTCCCCCCCACCCACCCACCCCCTGGGGGGGCCCCCGGGCGGGGGGTCCGGGGGTACCCACAAAAAAATGGCCGAAAAATCGCGAAAAGTGCTAAAAATAGAATTTTTTTCGGCGCCTGCGGCGCCGAAAAGTATATCCCACCCCCCTCCGGGGGGGGACCCCCCCCCGGGGGGGGGGCTCGGCCGGACCCACCACCCTACCCCCCCCTCCCCACCCCGGGGGGTCCAAACTTAAAAATCCCTGGGCTGTACGCAGGTGTGCAACAGGGGCACGATACCTTCGGCTCCAGGGGAGTCACACACCTCCCGGAGGGGGACGGAGAGGTTCAGAGGCAGAGGCACGGGCCGACATGAAGGCAGGCTGGAGTGGTCTGCAGGGGAGGGAGGACGAGACAACAGAGGTGTACCCAGCAGTATGGGCCCAAATATGAACCCCACTTCAGCCATCCAAAATCCCCGCATCCAAAAAATCCCAAAAAATCCCCGCATCGCCCTGCATCCCCCTGCATCGCCCTGCATCGCCGAAGGTGCTTGCCCAGCATCGCCCCTGCATCGCCCAGCATCATCAGAGGTGCTTGTTCCAGAGGGAAAGCTGCCGAATTCCTTCATCCATTCCCCTTCGGTCGGCCAACCACATGCAAGTCGGCCCTGGTCGGCCCTGGTCGCCCTGGTCGGCCCTGGTCGGCCCTGGTCGGAACCCCCACCTACGGGGGTCCTGATAACCATAGTCGCCCTGGTCGGCCATGGTCGGCCCTGGTCGGCCCTGGTCGGCCCTGGTCGGCCGTAGGTGCCTGGCCACCGGCAACGCTTGGCCGCGATAAGCCATTTCTGCCCGCCTGAAAATATCCCCAAATTTGTCTGATTTCTCAAATTCAGTACCAAAAAAATCTCGTACAATTTGTGAGTAAACCAGGTTTTGAATAGTGCTGAGCTCTTAAGATGCGCGCAAACGCGCATTTTTGATGCCCTATATGAACTGGCCCTGGATAGACCCTCCAGGAAAGACCTGTGATGCCCATCATGACCCTTGATGCCCATCATGACCTGACGTAAAGTCCAAAGGGGGGGGCTTATCCAGGGGGGCGGGCCGATCTTAGACCCCTTCGCGCGTGAATAACTCGGGCCTGGCGGGGAGTTGGGGGTCAAACCCAGGTGATTCGAAACTAGAAATCCAGTCGCTCGCGACCGAAATTTTTTTTTCCGGGAACGGGGCTGGGATGGTGGCCCCGAGGGGGGGGGAAAGGGGGAGGTTGGGGGGGTTTCCCCAGGGGTAAGCTTCGCTCTTACCGATAAAGGGATAAGAGCTCAGCGACCAGGTTGAATAGTGCTGAGCTCTTAATAAGCGCGCACCCACCCCTTCATTGACCCCTCCATACATACCGGCCCACTCCATGGAGCTCTTTTGCCTGAAATCCATGGGTTTTGTGCCAGAAACAGGGCGCCGGTGGGTCAAAAAAGGCTCATTTTCGGCTCCAAAACAGTTTTTCCGGGTCTGGGAGGCCAAAAAACATGGTTTTGGGCAAAAAAAAAATTTTCGATTTTTTCGATTTGTTCGACCCGGTTTTGACCCAAAGTCAATGGGTCGGCGGCCCAAAACGGGTCGCTGGCGGGTCGAAAAACGCTCGTTTTCGGCTCAAAAAACAGTTTTTCTGGGTCCGGGAGGCCAAAAAACATCGTTTCGGGCAAAAAAAAATTCGATTTTTTTCGACTTTTTTGACCCGATTTTGACCCAAAGTCAATGGGTCGGCGGCCCAAAACGGGGCGCTGGCGGGTCGAAAAACGCTCGTTTTCGGCTCAAAAACAGTTTTTCTGGGTCCGGGAGGCCAAAAAACATTGTTTCGGGCAAAAAAAAAAATTTCGATTTTTTTCGACTTTTTTGACCCGGGTTTGACCCAAAGTCAACGGGTCGGCGGCCGAAAACGGGGCGCTGGCGGGTCGAAAAACGCTCGTTTTCGGCTCCAAAACAGTTTTTCTGGGTGCGGGAGGCCCAAAAACATGGTTTCGGGCAAAAAATTTTTTTCGATTTTTCGCCTTTTTTCGACCCGGTTTTGACCCAAAATCAATGGGTCGGCGGCCCAAAACGGGGCGCTGGCGGGTCGAAAAACGCTCGTTTTCGGCGCAAAAACAGTTTTTCCGGGTCCGGGAGGCCAAAAAACATCGTTTCGGGCAAAAAAAAATTTTCGATTTTTTTCGACTTTTTCGACCCGGTTTTGACCCAAAGTCAATGGGTCGGCGGCCCAAAACGGGGCGCTGGCGGGTCGAAAAACGCTCGTTTTCGGCTCAAAAAACAGTTTTTCTGGGAAAAGTGTACAAAACGGCCTGAAATGGCCCAAATTGGCCAAAAAATGCCCGTATCTCGGGCTGGGCGGGGAGTTGCGGGGAAACCAAAATCCCAGTAGATAGAGCGTTCCAAGGGCTTCAATATAGGTCTCCGAAGATTTCCTTTGATTTTGCATCCTTTTCGAGAAATTTTGGAAACATCGGTTTTTTGACCCCCACCCCCCGAAAACGGCTAAGTCGAACAGAGGGAAAAGTGTACAAAACGGCCATCTACACCGAAAACGGCCGTATCTCGGGCTAGGCGGGGAGTTGCGGGGAAATCAAAATACGGCTTCAAATTAGGTCTCGGGACATTTCCTTTGATTTGGCTTCATTTTGGAGATATTTTGAAAATTGACATTTTTTTGGCCGAAATGGCAGAGTCCAAAGGGGGGGGGCTCATCCAGGGGGGGCGGGCAAATCCTACCGAGTTTGGACCCTTCGCGCGTGAATAACTCGGGCCTGGCGGGGAGTTGGGGTCAAACCCAGGTGATTCGGAAAACTAGGAATCCAGTCGCTCGCGAGTGAGAAAAAAAATTCCGGGAACCGGGCCGGGATCATGGTGATAATTCGTCGGTTCTCCTGGTGGCCCCGACCCGGGGGGGGGGGGTCGAGGGGACTGCATTTATTTTAGGTTGACACTACCTGAAAAAAAAATGGTACCAGTGGCACCAGTCATTTTTTCCAAAGTGTGCTGCTTTTTTGGAGGGAAATTGAGTATTTTCTGCCTTGCTTGATTTCCTTCCCAGGGAGTGGCAGGGGAGGGGAATATAATTTGGCAGCTGAAGTCCGGGGCCAGGGGGGATGATATTATTTGGGGTGGAAAATTGGTGGGGGGTACGAGGGGCCTATGAAGAGGTTACCAGGTTACGAGGGCCTTGCTCTTGATTTTTTCACCGGGCTGAAAATCTACAGGTTTCTTGAAAACTTTTTGAAGCCTGATAAACAAATAAAAGCCTCCTAAACATAGAAACCCCCCAAATGGGGAAACCGACAAAATTATCGAATAGGAGATCGAATAGAACCCTCCTTCTACAGAAGGGGGAGAAACAAAAGATGGAAGGGGGCGATGAAAAGATGCTCCAAGAGTGCCGACTTTTTGGAGTGACGTGGGCTTTCCATCACTTATTTTCTGAGAATATTGCCTTTTTGGACAAACAGATTCAACCCCACCAGTTAAAACAGGGTCAAAATGGGCCCAAAATGCATGAGGTGATCTCTAGGGAGAACCCCCCCCCGGGGTCTTGAAACTCCGTTCAAATTTTGAAACAGTGGGTTCTATATTGGGAAGTTTTTTTCTTGTTGTCCGACGGTGGAGGATGTTTACTGTTTCCCGTAAACATGCTTCAAAACAAGTTCACGGGAAACTATAAACATGAACTTGCTTGGTTCCCGTAAACGAGCACAAAGTCCCCTTCACTCCTGAATGGAGTCTCGACTTTGTACCCTCACCTGCAGTTGGGCAGTGGACCACGACCTCCAACACCCCCCCTACCCCATGTGTCTGATGCAGCGACAGAATGGGTTAACGGGTTCCTGAAAGTTTGCTGGCTAAAAATTGATGCCATTTATTGGCATTGCATCACGGTCTCTACTTCCTGTAGGACAGGTTTGCTGGAAGAAACGTGTGATGACTATGTCGGTATGGTGGTGCACAGCTGAGGGGAGCGTTTCACCACAATATTTGACGGCGTATTTGAGGCGGTGGTCTCCTCTCAGCAAGGCAATTTCTGACTGAGTCGATATCTTTACAGGTTCCCGTAAACTGCATATCGTCTTGAAATCCCACCCAAATATTAAAGTGGGGTAACACTTGGGGAGGTTAACTTGAGAAGGCCATTTCAGGGTTTGAAATACGCGCCCAGTACAGGAAGGGGGGGGTGACATCCGTCCATCTAAACAGAAGTGTGACCCATTTTTATATGGACCACAAGACCCTTTTTCGGGTTCGGAACAAGCAGCAGGCAGAGAAATCTCGCCACCGTGAACAAAAGGACAAAGTGATCACCCTTTGGCAAAATTTGCAAACAGCTCAATTTTCGGAACAAAGGGTTTTTGTTTCATTTAAAAGAATGGCTGAATTTTTCTTGTTCTGTTGCACGCCCAACTACTTGGCGTGTAGGTTTATGGTGCGTTCTTCTGAAAAGTCAGCAGCTATATGATAATAGGAACAGGCTTTGAGACCGCCGGGGAGGGGGTGTCACCCAGGGTTCGATATAAGGAGAGGAGGGGGGGTCCGGACCCCTGCGGGCCAGGAGGGGGGGGGGGGTGGGGGACACCCCCCCACCTAAACAGTGGCGCGGTCAGGGTGACCGATTTTCGGCCCGGCGCGAAGCACCGTGCCGAAATTTTTTGACCCCCCCAAATCGACCAAAAGTGCCATTTTGGGCACTTTTTGGGCAAAAATTGGCCAAAAATGCAAAAAAAATTCGGCGCAAAGCGCCGGAGGAGAAAAATTGACCCTTTTTGGGGGTCCCGGGTACCCCCCCGGTCGGTCCGGACCCCCTTGCAGGTGGGGGGGTGGTCCGGACCCCCTGCTGGCCAGGAGGGGGGGGACACCCCCCCACCTAAACCATGTACGCCCTCCTTATATCGAACCCTGGGGTCGCCCCCACTCATGGAGGCGTGGGACCCCCCCCAAAAAACCGGGTTGTCTGGAGGCATCCCCAAAAAATTTCTAGCAGGTACCCCTCTCAAAGTGAGTCCTCTGATCCTCGCTCCCCTCTGTGTGTGGTGGGTGCCACCTCCCAAAAGACATCCTGGTGGTGTTGTCGCTTTGATGTGATTTTTCCCGGATCCTCAAAAAGCCAAATGCAGATGGTATCGACTGTGCAATTTCTCTCACACAATGCCTCAGCTGTTATGTGCCTGCTTGTGGCGTGCTTGCTTATGCTTTATTGTGGCATCGAAATGTGAGCACCAATGCTGCCGATTTTTCTTATTTCACGGTATGTCTTTTTTCATGTGTAAAATTCTCGGAAAATTCAAAAAAGAAGCAATGCAAGCAATGTCAATCAAACTGACTGTTTTCTTTCGTTAGTTTCAGCGAAAAACGCGCAGTGCGCCGCCCGAGGGCCTGGGGCGACCCCCAGGGGGCTGGTCCTGGACCCACCCACCCCCCGGGGGTCTTCCGAGTAAAGAAGAAGCATGGATGGGAAAGACTTGGACACAAACGGCCTCCGCGTGGGACCCCGCTTCCGACGTACAGGTCCGCCAGTACGTGGCTGTGCCGCTGCAGTAGGGTCTTGTTGGAGAGGACAATGGTGGGGCCCCGCTGCGGGGATCCCGGCGGCTTTGAATAAGAAGTCCTGCAATGTTCTGGGAAGGCGCTGCTCACGCGTTCAGGGGTGCAGTCGGGACCAGTTTTTTTCTTTTATCCAACAATGCCAATCTTCGCTTTTGGGGGGGCGTTCTTTTGGGGGATCACTATTGTTGAGATTAGCATTAGCTGGCCCGCCCCAAAAGAATTTCTGCCTTCAAACCCCCCCTGCAGGGGCACTGTCGGCACTGTGGGGCACTGTGGGGGCACTGCAGGGCACTGCACTGCACTGCACCATTCTCATCCGCAAGCTCCCGCGAGGCCCCAGATGTGGTCCATCCGGTCCGCGAAGGTGAACGCCGCCTGCTGGGCGGTGCTGGAGCCGCCCACGCACTCTCCGCCGCCGCCCGGCAGGGCCTCCGCCATTGAGGCGAGCCCGAGAAACGGGGCAGCGTTCCGCTCCGGCATCTCCGTTTCTGAGTTGCTGAAAACGGAGGTGTTTATTTTGAACTCCTCCGGCTTCGATCCGTTATCCCCCCCGACCTTTGACACGCCACAGTACGGGGAAAGTGCAGTTGACACGGGGGGCTGTCATGGACCAGCCTATCAAGGACAGCTCCCCCCCCAGGAAGTTGTCGCTTGACAGTCAGCCAGTGCAAGCAGGTGATATTACCAGGTGATGACTTCCAGGGGGCCTGTGGTGGACTTTCCACCGTGAGAAGGCAGGTGGTTTGGGCTTGAGGTGGCAACTTCCAGGGTAGTTGGCAAACTCGTAGGGTGAATGTCTTAAAGAAACCTGCGAAAAAAATCAGCATCATTCCGGCAATCATTTCAGGCATTCTTGGATCATTGTCCATACAAACTTATCCAGTCACATTTGGAACATGGGGATTTAATTTTTGACCCATTCGATGCCCAGATGGCCCTTGTCCCACCATTAAAACATAGAATTTAAAAAAACCTTAAAACAACGGAAAACCCTGCCTCAAAAACCTTCATTTTTGGGGAAAAATTGCCTTGAAAATAATATCTCTTACAACTTCTACCACTTTGCGCAAAAAAAATGGGTATGAATGCATTGGACCAGTCCCCCAACCTCATCAGGGTGTCAGTTTCGGAAGTTGCCAGCTGTCAGGTGACAGTTTCTGGGGGGGGGTCCCGGGGGGGGGGGGTACCCTGCCGGAGGTGGGGTTTTCTATATTTGGCGCTTCGCCAAACACAGGGGAAGAACACAAGTTTTTGGACCCCAATTGACCCCAAAAATTGGTTCCCTTCGAGTCCCTCCCCAGGGGGGTGGGTGGGTGGGTGGGTGGGTGGGTGGGTGGGTGGGTCCAACGAGCTTTATGGGCTTAAAACTCACAATCCTGCATAATCCCACAAAATCCCGCATAAATTTCATGGTCAAAGGCGCTTCATCAGCACCACCAATGTGCTTTTCTGTTGTAATTTCAGATTTCTTTCCACGGTGAATTTCTTCTTTTTTCATTTTTTTCCTGACCCAAAGCCCAATTTTTTGCGATTTCTCCAATTTTTCATTTTTCTGTTGGATTATCTTCTTTGTTTGTTTGGCTCACCGTAGTGCAGAGGACGGGTTATTATTTGGTATTTGTCAAATGCATACAATTTACCTCGAAAATGCTTGCATTTGACCCCAAAGAGATATCTACACGTTTCGAAAATGCACCCTAATGTTTGCATTTTCCGATATTTTTGTTTTCGTTTGGATCTGCCAATTTACACTGTTGTCCTTTTTTATCAGAAGGGATGGCATCAAGGTTATCAGGGAGAGGCCCAACCAGATTCACCAATTGCCCATGCTCCCATCCTAACTCGGTCGAGAAAATTCTGGGACGGAAGCAGTTGTGTAAAAGTGTAATAAAAAAACAATATATGCGCACAAAAATATCCAAAATTGAAAAGAAAAAAAACCTTTTGATACCCTGCCTTTTTTCAACCTCTTTTTGGAAATTGACCTTTTTTTTGGAAATCAGCCTCTATTTTCCCTGTGATCTGCCAGCAGACACAATGGGAAACAACTTTCTGCTTCCAAAGAGACGCCCTGGGAACCAGACCGTCCACGGCCTCGACCTCCGGCGGCGCATCGACCCCTCCGCCTCCAAGCTCTGCATGCGGCTGAACTCCCGCTGGAGCTGCCTGAGCCAGGGGAGGACCCGGACAGGGCAATGCCAACGCCGCGCGAGGCACACCCTGCACGACACCGGGCACATCGTGTGGCGCACGGCGCGGTTTCGCTGAAATTACCCACCCCCCCCCTTGTCGTACGACCGGGTTCCTGCAACCTGCGACCGGGGGGTGGTCGTAAATGAGGGGTGGTCGTACGACAAGGGGGGGGGGGGGCGGGTACCTAAAAAAAGCTGCAATTCTCAGTTTCGGTCTGAATGAAAAAAATATTGCTTGCATTGCTTCTGAATTTTTCGAAAACTTTGGACACAAAAGACACAACATGAAGGAAAAAAATCAGCGGAAGCATTTTGAACACAAAACCATTTCGTCCAGCCGCAATGTGTTGAACCAATATTGCTCATTTATGTCACATCCGGCGCCACTGTTACCCACCCCCGAACAATGGCCCCATGGGTAATTATTCAAACACGCAATTAAAAACTCGGGCAGGGGATGTTATTTGGGGGGCTGTTTTTTGGGGGGGAGGGCTGTTATTCAGAGTTTTGTGTCAGAAAATTGGCTCCCAACAGAACTCAAAACCCCATTTTCCCAAAAAAAAATACCTTTCAGGGCCCTCTTGTCAAGATGAATGTCGCGGTTGTGCAAAAAAAAAAACAACAAAAGATTTCAGAAAATATTGCTTTTCCCTGTGACAAGCTCTGGAATATATTTTTAGTGACTCCCAAGGGGTGGGCATTTTTCCCCTGGCCCAAACCCCACCCACTATTTTTGAAAACCCACCCATCCACGACCCCCCCCCCCGCCGTTGAGTGATCAACAAATAATTTGGGAATCACTTAAGAAGTGCACCTGCAGCCCAACGTTGATTGGTTTTCCCCTAAACTGAACAGAACCTTCCATTTTGTGTTGTATGTGCGTACACACAGGAAATAAGCCATCACATGCGACATTTGCACGCACAAGCATCAATAAAAAAAACTGTAAAAAATCAGTCAACAACAACAGCTCAAAGAAACTTGGAGGGATCCCGGGGAAACCCGGGAACACTTCGGCTGGCGCAACCCCTCAGGGGGATCCGTCCGCCCCTGCCCGAGCCTCCGGCAGCTCCCAGTGCTCCGCCAGCAGGCCCACAGCGGCCCGCACGAGGTGGGTGCACGCCTGCATGTGGGCGGCATGGGTGCGGCGGCCGGTGGAGGACAGCCCCGCGTGGGGCCAGGGCTGTGCGGGAAGGCCTGGCGCGGGGGGGGGGGGGGGGCGGTCCGACCCCCCACCACCGATAGGGCTGCATGGATTCCCGGACAGCCCTGCGTGTGGCTAAGGGCCGAGCCCAGGCCGGTGCTTCAGACCACCATCAAGGGTGAGGGCTTCGGGCTGGCATTCTCAGTACCAGGGGCCCTCCCGACCCCCTGTCCATGGCACAGAAATGCGCCACGAACGGGCCAATAGCACATGAGTGTGCCACCGGTACAAATGCAACAATAAAATAATATGAGTGATACATATTGTTTTAATAATAATAATATATTATAATAATAATATAATAAAAATAATAATAATAATAATAATAATAATAATAATAATAATAATAATAATAATAATAATAATAATAATAATAATAATAATAATATAATAATAATAATAATAAATAATAATATAATAATAATAATAATAATAATAATAATATAATAATAATAATAATAATAATAATAATAATAATAATAATAATAATAATAATAATAATAATAATATAATAATAATAATAATAATAATAATAATAATAATAATTTAATAATAATAATAATAATAATAATAATAATATAATATAATAATAATAATAATATACAACAACAACAAAAAAACAACACAACAACAACAACAGAACAACAACAACAACAACAATAATAATAATACATATATATAGTTAATAATGGCACATATATATGTTTAATAATATGCATATATATATATATATATATATATATATATATATATATATATATATATATATATATATAATCAACGTTGTTTGAATGCGTCGGTGGAGAATCGTTGGGGAGCGGGGGGCAGGACGTTTTTCTGTGGAACACCCGTTTTTTGAAAAGGAAGGAAGCCTGCCGGGAGTTCCGCTGGGCCGCTTTTGGACCGGTGGGAGCGTCCTTCAGCAAGGACCTGGTGTTGGATGGCCGCCACGAGGTCTCCCTTCAGCTGCAGGAGGGACTCGCTGAGGGCGGTGGCGGAGCTGCAGGGGGGCGCCAGGCCGCTGAGGACTCTCGCGTAACAAGTTGGATTTTCACGTCATCTCTAAGGCCACTTGTTCTCACAGAAGCCCAAACCAAAGCATGATTTTTCGCACTTCCGCCAACCTGTCCTGCTCTGCGCCAAGTCCGTTCGAGCCCCCAGCCCCCCCCCTGCCCCCTTGTCAGGGCCCTGGCTGGAAGTGGCCCGACTGAGGGTCAACCAATGTACCCAAAAATCGACGTGTCAAAAATGAACAAAAGAACTTCGACGTGTGCAAAATATGGATTTTTACGACCCCAAATTTGCCCAGGCCATCCTTATAGACCTGTTTTCGTCATTTTTTTTCATTTTTTTTTTGCACACCCAGAAGGGGAAAAAAAAAACTGCTGCAGCCCAGCCAACCTTCGGGTGACTGAAAAACAAATTTAAACTTGTCGATGGGGGGAGCGGTCCGCAGCTGGAAAAGAGCTGCTGGCTGTGAATGGGGTCCACTTTGATTTATGCGACACCATGCCCCCCACCCACCACAATGCTTTGCCCCCCAATCTGAAATTTACTATAGAGGAGTTTCCAAAACCCGTCAGACAGAAAAAAAACCCAAATCCAGTCAGCTAACTCCCCCCCCCTTGTACTTGACACGCCAAAATACGGGGAAAGTGCGGTTGACAAGGGGGATGTCATGGATACGCCGTGTCATGTGCACTGTACCCCGTGTGTCATAGACCAGCCGTGCAAAGACAAAGTGGGGGAAGGTACCCCATGGATACACGAAAGGGGGGAATGGGCAGAAGCACTTGTGTTCCCTGTGCCAATACTCCTTTACACCGCTGCTGTAGCCGTGCCGGTCGCAGCGCAGCCGTGCCAAAAAAACAGTAGCACGGTAGTAGTACTACCGTGCTACTCATGATGCACGGTAGGCATCATGAGCATCTACCGTGCTCATGATGCTGCCGTATCATGAGCCCGGCAGTGATACTACCGTGCTCACTCGTACGGTAGTGGCACGGTGTATCGTGCTCACTACCGGAGCACGATAGCGAGCCCGAGCCCGTGCAGCCGGCCTGGGCGGGTTGTACATGCGGGCCTGGAGGCGGGCGAACACGTCGAAGAACGACTGGGGGGACAGGTCCACGGAGACCGGCGGGACCTTCACCGGCTTGTCGGCCTTGAGCCGCTGGGGGCGGGGGCTTTCACTGGGAGCTCGGTGGCCGTTGAAACGAGTAATTGGTCGGACAACGAGGAGCTGGTCACCGTCCGTTTGACCGAGGCAGGGTCACATTGGCAGGTACAGAAGCGCATGCTCCGCACCCGGGCGTATTGATCCCTCCAGACAAGTCAGCGAGAGTGCAGAAGGACAGCTTCGCAATCGGGTTGGGTCAGGGTGTAAAGAAAAAAGGCCCGCTTTCATTACACACTGGATCCCTGAGATCAAGATGGGGAAGTTTCTCAAAAAAAAAAGAAAGAAACACCTGGCCGGTGCTCATGGTCGTCAACAGGACCCACCAGACGACGATGTGGAGGTGGGCCTGGAACGTCTCGAGGGGGACGGCCTTCACGAGAGGAGGACAAATGACGGTGGCCGCTGGACAGTGCCCAGGAAGGAGGGTGGAACCGGAGCAGCGCACCAGCGTCGGGTTTTTTTTTAAGACCAGGGGGGGTCCCGGAAGACCCACTCACTTTTCTCTGAAAATGGCCAAAAAAAGCGAAAATGCCAAAAATAGCACTTTTTTAACAATTTTCGGCGCCGAAAAGTGTATCTCCGGGGGGGGGGGGGAGGCTCGGCCGGACCCACCCACCCTGCCCCCCCCGGGTCCAAGGCTAAAAAAACCCTGGCCAGCGTATTTTAAAGTTCAATCAGTCAACGGCTTTCCAGGATTCCTGCGAAGCCTCTCCCAATGGCTGCTGCCTGAATTTGTGTGATTGCTGACAATGGACACTGACCCCGAGGGTTCAATGATACTGCACAAAACAATCAACACAAACTACACAAAAAGTTCAAAGCTGCACGAAAATTGCATTGCAAATTTCATCACTTTCAGGGCCCTTTGAGACTATACACAATTTCTGGAAAAAAAATAGCTCCTTCTTTTTTTGACGGATTTTCCGTATGAAAACACTAAACTGGAAGGAAAAAAAAACAAACTGCAAGAGCAATTTGAATCTCATTTCTTAAGAAAAATGCAGATAAAAAAAATATCTCCGAGAACATCCCAAAGGCATGAACGTTCTCACGAGCACAAGTTAATTCAGAGTTTGAGAAATCATTTATTCATTGAAATTCAGAAGTCAGTGCAAACTGCCCAGAAGCCACAAGGGTGGCATTCAGTGATGCGCTCTGGAGGCGGCCCAACGGGTGACCCAAAATTTGCCACTAGCCCACAAGCAGTTGTTGGCAGACACCAGCAGTACTACTGGTTTGGACTTTATACCGGTTTGGACTTTACAGGGACGTTCAGGGAAACAGGACAGTGCCCAGGGAGGCAGTCGAGAGGGCGAGGGCTGCGGACTGGGCTGGAAGGGTTCGGCACCACGCGGCTTTGCATGCGTCGGAGACGATGCGCATGCTGCACTCCTCCGGAGTGGACAAAGGGGGAAATTAAAATTTAAGGATTTGACCGAAGTGCCCACGTAAGCAACAACAACAACAACAACAACAACAACAACAACAACAACAACAACAACAACAACAACAACAACAACAACAATAAACAACTAAATATAAATAACATACTATAATAAATAAATAATATAACAGGACCTAGCTACGATGAAAAGGGGCACAAAATATGCCACTTGGGAGCAGGCTGAGGTTTAGGCACTAACCCCCACCCCATTTAAAACTCAGGCGGCGGATCTCGCACTTGAGCTTTTTTCTTTGTCGATGTGCGCAATTGCGCACATCGACAATTTTTGAAAAATCCTTGAACCGCCGAATGCACCTAGGGAAACAAAAATACGTAACTGCACACTTCATGATACAAGTTAAGAAACACGAAGGTTACGAACTGTCACCTGACGAGCTGTCTGAAAGGTCTGGAGCGACAGATTTGTATTCTTGTCTGTCAAAAAGGTGGGTTGTGCACCCTGGCTGTTACGTGCACATTTATACACGTGGACGGTGTTCAAAAGTGTGCAAACACCGACCACGTGCAAATTTACGCAAACTGACCACTTTTTTCATTCCAACCTGGTACTTGATACATGTGATTTTTCAGTTTCTGTCTGGTTTCAGAGTGGGACTGTGGTGTAAGCCCTTCCAGTTATTGTTGTTTTGAAAGGCTCAGGGGAGCAAAATCTGTTTATGTGCCGTGGTACTTGATCACACCCCTTTTCACAAATGTACATGACGTCGTTTTCGAAAATATGCACACATTGACGGTGTGCGCATTTGCGCAAACCGGCCTCATCCTCTGTCCCAAACTCATGGAATTTG
>CAAHFI010766072.1:0-16489 GCA_900893395.1 Euglena gracilis
ACGCTTCAGGAACCAAAAACTGCATCAGAGGTGATGGGTGGCCGTACTGGCAAGATGCCGCGCTCCAAAGGGGTGGTGGATTTTCTGGACCGTAAAAAATATCACGAGTCGAGAACCTTTTCGGGGAAATACAACAGAGTTGAACCCAAATTGAGATATTATCCGTTCCAATGTTGAAAACTGGAAAATGCCAACCTCTTAAACTCGGAAAAAGTCATTCAGAATGGAACAGAAACCGAAATGCGGAGCATCAGCGAATCATTCAACAAAAATCAGACGGAAACCCCGAAAATGGGAGACCTGCAAACCATTCCGTCATCGGGCGAGTATGCTGCCCATTTTCCATCCCGGGCTGCTGTGTGCAGACGCATTGCCGGGACTGGCGTCGCAGGGGCCCTCGCCGGTGTCCCGGAGGGACGTGCCGGTCGCGCTGGCCGTCGCGGTGTCCGACCCCGTGGCCGTCGGCGTGCTGCTGGGCGTGGCCGTGGTGGTTGCCGTCTCACTGGCGGACGCTGTCGCTGTGGGCGTGGCGCTGGCGTCAGCGTGCTGCTCACGGTGGCTGTCGGGCTGGCGCTGGCCGGTGGCGGTTAGGGTCCCGCGGCTGAGAGGGGAGTGGAGTGGAGTGGCGGCTCTTTGAGACAGAGTGGCCACCCCTCCCAACAAGCCCCCCATGTCAACCTGATGCCACACTGCAGCGATTTCTGGCCTTGTTGAAAAATAACTGTAAACGCTTCAGGAACCAAAACTGCATCAGAGGTGATGGGTGGCCGTACTGGCAAGATGCCGCGCTCCAAAGGGTGGTGGATTTTCTGGACCGTAAAAAATATCACGAGTCGAGAACCTTTTCGGGGAAATAGAGTTGAACCCAAATCTTGAGATATTATCCGTTCCAATGGTTGAAAACTGGAAAAGCCAACCTCTTAAACTCGGAAAAAGTCATTCAGAATGGAACAGAAACCGAAATCGGAGCATCAGCGAATCATTCCAACAAAAATCAGACGGAAACCCCGAAAATGGGAGACCTGCACAACCATTCCGTTCATCGGGCGAGTATGCTGCCCAATTTTCCATCCCGGGCTGCTGTGTGCAGACGCATTGCCGGGACTGGCCGTCGCAGGGCCCACCGTGCCGGAGTCGCTGCTGGCCGTCGCGGTGTCCGACCCCGTGGCCGTCGGCGTGCTGCTGGCGTGGCCGTGGGTGGTTGCCGTCTCACTGGCGGACGCTGTCGCTGTGGGCGTTGGGCCAGGTGCGCTGCCGGTGGCTGTCGGGCTGGCGCTGCCGGTGGCGGTTGGCCCGAGGGTCCCGCGGCTGAGAGGGGGGCGGGAGTGGAGTGGAGTGGCGGCTCTTTGAGACAGAGGTGGCCACCCCTCCGTCAACAAGCCCCCCATGGTCAACCTGATGCCCACTGCAGGCGATTTCTGGCCTTGTTGAAAAATAACTGTAAACGCTTCAGGAACCAAAACTGCATCAGAGGTGATGGGTGGCCGTACTGGCAAGATGCCGCGCTCCAAAGGGGTGGTGGATTTTCTGGACCGTAAAAAATATCACGAGTCGAGAACCTTTTCGGGGAAATACAACAGAGTTGAACCCAAATCTTGAGATATTATCCGTTCCAATGGTTGAAACTGGAAAAATGCCAACCTCTTAAACTCGGAAAAAGTCATTCAGAATGGAACAGAAACCGAAATGCGGAGCATCAGCGAATCATTCCAACAAAAATCAGACGGAAACCCCGAAAATGGGAGACCTGCAAACCATTCCGTTCATCGGGCGAGTATGCTGCCCATTTTCCATCCCGGGCTGCTGTGTGCAGACGCATTGCCGGGACTGGCCGTCGCAGGGGCCCTCGCCGGTGTCCCGGAGGGCGTCACCGTGCCGGTCGCGCTGGCCGTCGCGGTGTCCGACCCCGTGGCCGTCGGCGTGCTGCTGGGCGTGGCCGTGGTGGTTGCCGTCTCACTGGCGGACGCTGTCGCTGTGGGCGTGGCGCTGGGCGTCAGCGTGCTGCTCACGGTGGCTGTCGGGCTGGCGCTGCCGGTGGCGGTTGGCCCGAGGGTCCCGCGGCTGAGAGGGGGCGGGAGTGGAGTGGAGTGGCGGCTCTTTGAGACAGAGGTGGCCACCCCTCCGTCAACAAGCCCCCCATGGTCAACCTGATGCCCACTGCAGGCGATTTCTGGCCTTGTTGAAAAATAACTGTAAACGCTTCAGGAACCAAAACTGCATCAGAGGTGATGGGTGGCCGTACTGGCAAGATGCCGCGCTCCAAAGGGGTGGTGGATTTTCTGGACCGTAAAAAATATCACGAGTCGAGAACCTTTTCGGGGAAATACAACAGAGTTGAACCCAAATCTTGAGATATTATCCGTTCCAATGGTTGAAAACTGGAAAATGCCAACCTCTTAAACTCGGAAAAAGTCATTCAGAATGGAACAGAAACCGAAATGCGGAGCATCAGCGAATCATTCCAACAAAAATCAGACGGAAACCCCGAAAATGGGAGACCTGCAACCATTCCGGTCATCGGGCGAGTATGCTGCCCATTTTCCATCCCGGGCTGCTGTGTGCAGACGCATTGCCGGGACTGGCCGTCGCAGGGGCCCTCGCCGGTGTCCCGGAGGCGTCACCGTGCCGGTCGCGCTGGCCGTCGCGGTGTCCGACCCCGTGGCCGTCGGCGTGCTGCTGGGCGTGGCCGTGGTGGTTGCCGTCTCACTGGCGGACGCTGTCGCTGTGGGCGTGGCGCTGGCGTCAGCGTGCTGCTCACGGTGGCTGTCGGGCTGGCGCTGCCGGTGGCGGTTGGCCCGAGGGTCCCGCGGCTGAGAGGGGGGCGGGAGTGGAGTGGAGTGGCGGCTCTTTGAGACAGAGGTGGCCACCCCTCCCGTCAACAAGCCCCCCATGGTCAACCTGATGCCCACTGCAGGCGATTTCTGGCCTTGTTGAAAAATAACTGTAAACGCTTCAGGAACCAAAACTGCATCAGAGGTGATGGGTGGCCGTACTGGCAAGATGCCGCGCTCCAAAGGGTGGTGGATTTTCTGGACCGTAAAAAATATCACGAGTCGAGAACCTTTTCGGGGAAATACAACAGAGTTGAACCCAAATCTTGAGATATTATCCGTTCCAATGGTTGAAAACTGGAAAATGCCAACCTCTTAAACTCGGAAAAATCATTCAGAATGGAACAGAAACCGAAATGCGGAGCATCAGCGAATCATTCCAACAAAAATCAGACGGAAACCCCGAAAATGGGAGACCTGCAACCATTCCGTTCATCGGGCGAGTATGCTGCCCATTTTCCATCCCGGGCTGCTGTGTGCAGACGCATTGCCGGGACTGGCCGTCGCAGGGGCCCTCGCCGGTGTCCCGGAGGGCGTCGCCGTGCCGGTCGCGCTGGCCGTCGCGGTGTCCGACCCCGTGGCCGTCGGCGTGCTGCTGGGCGTGGCCGTGGTGGTTGCCGTCTCACTGGCGGACGCTGTCGCTGTGGGCGTGGCGCTGGGCGTCAGCGTGCTGCTCACGGTGGCTGTCGGGCTGGCGCTGCCGGTGGCGGTTGGCCGAGGGTCCCGCGGCTGAGAGGGGGGCGGGAGTGGAGTGGAGTGGCGGCTCTTTGAGACAGAGGTGGCCACCCCTCCCGTCAACAAGCCCCCATGGTCAACCTGATGCCCACTGCAGGCGATTTCTGGCCTTGTTGAAAAATAACTGTAAACGCTTCAGGAACCAAAACTGCATCAGAGGTGATGGGTGGCCGTACTGGCAAGATGCCGCGCTCCAAAGGGGTGGTGGATTTTCTGGACCGTAAAAAATATCACGAGTCGAGAACCTTTTCGGGAAATACAACAGAGTTGAACCCAAACTTGAGATATTATCCGTTCCAATGGTTGAAAACTGGAAAATGCCAACCTCTTAAACTCGGAAAAAGTCATTCAGAATGGAACAGAAACCGAAATGCGGAGCATCAGCGAATCATTCCAACAAAAATCAGACGGAAACCCCGAAAATGGGAGACCTGCAACCATTCCGTTCATCGGGCGAGTATGCTGCCCATTTTCCATCCCGGGCTGCTGTGTGCAGACGCATTGCCGGGACTGGCCGTCGCAGGGGCCCTCGCCGGTGTCCCGGAGGGCGTCGCCGGTCGCGTGGCCGTGCGGTCCGACCCCGTGGCCGTCGGCGTGCTGCTGGGCGTGGCCGTGGTGGTTGCCGTCTCACTGGCGGACGCTGTCGCTGTGGGCGTGGCGCTGGGCGTCAGCGTGCTGCTCACGGTGGCTGTCGGGCTGGCGCTGCGGTGGCGGTTGGCCCGAGGGTCCCGCGGCTGAGAGGGGGGCGGGAGTGGAGGGAGTGGCGGCTCTTTGAGACAGAGGTGGCCACCCTCCCGTCAACAAGCCCCCCATGGTCAACCTGATGCCCACTGCAGGCGATTTCTGGCCTTGTTGAAAAATAACTGTAAACGCTTCAGGAACCAAAACTGCATCAGAGGTGATGGGTGGCCGTACTGGCAAGATGCCGCGCTCCAAAGGGGTGTGGATTTTCTGGACCGTAAAAAATCACGAGTCGAGAACCTTTTCGGGGAAATACAACAGAGTTGAACCCAAATCTTGAGATATTATCCGTTCCAATGGTTGAAAACTGGAAAATGCCAACCTCTTAAACTCGAAAAAGTCATTCAGAATGGAACAGAAACCGAAATGCGGAGCATCAGCGAATCATTCCAACAAAAATCAGACGGAAACCCGAAAATGGGAGACCTGCAACCATTCCGTTCATCGGGCGAGTATGCTGCCCATTTTCCATCCCGGGCTGCTGTGTGCAGACGCATTGCCGGGACTGGCCGTCGCAGGGGCCCTCGCCGGTGTCCCGGAGGGCGTCGCCGTGCCGGTCGCGCTGGCCGTCGCGGTGTCCGACCCCGTGGCCGTCGGCGTGCTGCTGGGCGTGGCCGTGGTGGTTGCCGTCTCACTGGCGGACGCTGTCGCTGTGGGCGTGGCGCTGGGCGTCAGCGTGCTGCTCACGGTGGCTGTCGGGCTGGCGCTGCCGGTGGCGGTTGGCCCGAGGGTCCCGCGGCTGAGAGGGGGGCGGGAGTGGAGTGGAGTGGCGGCTCTTTGAGACAGAGGTGGCCACCCCTCCCGTCAACAAGCCCCCCATGGTCAACCTGATGCCCACTGCAGGCGATTTCTGGCCTTGTTGAAAAATAACTGTAAACGCTTCAGGAACCAAAACTGCATCAGAGGTGATGGGTGGCCGTACTGGCAAGATGCCGCGCTCCAAAGGGGTGGTGGATTTTCTGGACCGTAAAAAATATCACGAGTCGAGAACCTTTTCGGGGAAATACAACAGAGTTGAACCCAAATCTTGAGATATTATCCGTTCCAATGGTTGAAAACTGGAAAATGCCAACCTCTTAAACTCGGAAAAAGTCATTCAGAATGGAACAGAAACCGAAATGCGGAGCATCAGCGAATCATTCCAACAAAAATCAGACGGAAACCCCGAAAATGGGAGACCTGCAACCATTCCGTTCATCGGGCGAGTATGCTGCCCATTTTCCATCCCGGGCTGCTGTGTGCAGACGCATTGCCGGGACTGGCCGTCGCAGGGGCCCTCGCCGGTGTCCCGGAGGGCGTCACCGTGCCGGTCGCGCTGGCCGTCGCGGTGTCCGACCCCGTGGCCGTCGGCGTGCTGCTGGGCGTGGCCGTGGTGGTTGCCGTCTCACTGGCGGACGCTGTCGCTGTGGGCGTGGCGCTGGGCGTCAGCGTGCTGCTCACGGTGGCTGTCGGGCTGGCGCTGCCGGTGGCGGTTGGCCCGAGGGTCCCGCGGCTGAGAGGGGGGCGGGAGTGGAGTGGAGTGGCGGCTCTTTGAGACAGAGGTGGCCACCCCTCCCGTCAACAAGCCCCCATGGTCAACCTGATGCCCACTGCAGGCGATTTCTGGCCTTGTTGAAAAATAACTGTAAACGCTTCAGGAACCAAAACTGCATCAGAGGTGATGGGTGGCCGTACTGGCAAGATGCCGCGCTCCAAAGGGGTGGTGGATTTTCTGGACCGTAAAAAATATCACGAGTCGAGAACCTTTTCGGGGAAATACAACAGAGTTGAACCCAAATCTTGAGATATTATCCGTTCCAATGGTTGAAAACTGGAAAATGCCAACCTCTTAAACTCGGAAAAAGTCATTCAGAATGGAACAGAAACCGAAATGCGGAGCATCAGCGAATCATTCCAACAAAAATCAGACGGAAACCCCGAAAATGGGAGACCTGCAAACCATTCCGTTCATCGGGCGAGTATGCTGCCCATTTTCCATCCCGGGCTGCTGTGTGCAGACGCATTGCCGGGACTGGCCGTCGCAGGGGCCCTCGCCGGTGTCCCGGAGGGCGTCGCCGTGCCGGTCGCGCTGGCCGTCGCGGTGTCCGACCCCGTGGCCGTCGGCGTGCTGCTGGGCGTGGCCGTGGTGGTTGCCGTCTCACTGGCGGACGCTGTCGCTGTGGGCGTGGCGCTGGGCGTCAGCGTGCTGCTCACGGTGGCTGTCGGGCTGGCGCTGCCGGTGGCGGTTGGCCCGAGGGTCCCGCGGCTGAGAGGGGGGCGGGAGTGGAGTGGAGTGGCGGCTCTTTGAGACAGAGGTGGCCACCCCTCCCGTCAACAAGCCCCCCATGGTCAACCTGATGCCCACTGCAGGCGATTTCTGGCCTTGTTGAAAAATAACTGTAAACGCTTCAGGAACCAAAACTGCATCAGAGGTGATGGGTGGCCGTACTGGCAAGATGCCGCGCTCCAAAGGGGTGGTGGATTTTCTGGACCGTAAAAAATATCACGAGTCGAGAACCTTTTCGGGGAAATACAACAGAGTTGAACCCAAATCTTGAGATATTATCCGTTCCAATGGTTGAAAACTGGAAAATGCCAACCTCTTAAACTCGGAAAAAGTCATTCAGAATGGAACAGAAACCGAAATGCGGAGCATCAGCGAATCATTCCAACAAAAATCAGACGGAAACCCCGAAAATGGGAGACCTGCAACCATTCCGTTCATCGGGCGAGTATGCTGCCCATTTTCCATCCCGGGCTGCTGTGTGCAGACGCATTGCCGGGACTGGCCGTCGCAGGGGCCCTCGCCGGTGTCCCGGAGGGCGTCGCCGTGCCGGTCGCGCTGGCCGTCGCGGTGTCCGACCCCGTGGCCGTCGGCGTGCTGCTGGGCGTGGCCGTGGTGGTTGCCGTCTCACTGGCGGACGCTGTCGCTGTGGGCGTGGCGCTGGGCGTCAGCGTGCTGCTCACGGTGGCTGTCGGGCTGGCGCTGCCGGTGGCGGTTGGCCCGAGGGTCCCGCGGCTGAGAGGGGGCGGGAGTGGAGGGAGTGGCGGCTCTTTGAGACAGAGGTGGCCACCCCTCCCGTCAACAAGCCCCCCATGGTCAACCTGATGCCCACTGCAGGCGATTTCTGGCCTTGTTGAAAAATAACTGTAAACGCTTCAGGAACCAAAACTGCATCAGAGGTGATGGGTGGCCGTACTGGCAAGATGCCGCGCTCCAAAGGGGTGGTGGATTTTCTGGACCGTAAAAAATATCACGAGTCGAGAACCTTTTCGGGGAAATACAACAGAGTTGAACCCAAATCTTGAGATATTATCCGTTCCAATGGTTGAAAACTGGAAAATGCCAACCTCTTAAACTCGGAAAAAGTCATTCAGAATGGAACAGAAACCGAAATGCGGAGCATCAGCGAATCATTCCAACAAAAATCAGACGGAAACCCCGAAAATGGGAGACCTGCAACCATTCCGTTCATCGGGCGAGTATGCTGCCCATTTTCCATCCCGGGCTGCTGTGTGCAGACGCATTGCCGGGACTGGCCGTCGCAGGGGCCCTCGCCGGTGTCCCGGAGGGCGTCGCCGTGCCGGTCGCGCTGGCCGTCGCGGTGTCCGACCCCGTGGCCGTCGGCGTGCTGCTGGGCGTGGCCGTGGTGGTTGCCGTCTCACTGGCGGACGCTGTCGCTGTGGGCGTGGCGCTGGGCGTCAGCGTGCTGCTCACGGTGGCTGTCGGGCTGGCGCTGCCGGTGGCGGTTGGCCCGAGGGTCCCGCGGCTGAGAGGGGGGCGGGAGTGGAGTGGAGTGGCGGCTCTTTGAGACAGAGGTGGCCACCCCTCCCGTCAACAAGCCCCCCATGGTCAACCTGATGCCCACTGCAGGCGATTTCTGGCCTTGTTGAAAAATAACTGTAAACGCTTCAGGAACCAAAACTGCATCAGAGGTGATGGGTGGCCGTACTGGCAAGATGCCGCGCTCCAAAGGGGTGGTGGATTTTCTGGACCGTAAAAAATATCACGAGTCGAGAACCTTTTCGGGGAAATACAACAGAGTTGAACCCAAATCTTGAGATATTATCCGTTCCAATGGTTGAAAACTGGAAAATGCCAACCTCTTAAACTCGGAAAAAGTCATTCAGAATGGAACAGAAACCGAAATGCGGAGCATCAGCGAATCATTCCAACAAAAATCAGACGGAAACCCCGAAAATGGGAGACCTGCAAACCATTCCGTCATCGGGCGAGTATGCTGCCCATTTTCCATCCCGGGCTGCTGTGTGCAGACGCATTGCCGGGACTGGCCGTCGCAGGGGCCCTCGCCGGTGTCCCGGAGGGCGTCGCCGTGCCGGTCGCGCTGGCCGTCGCGGTGTCCGACCCCGTGGCCGTCGGCGTGCTGCTGGGCGTGGCCGTGGTGGTTGCCGTCTCACTGGCGGACGCTGTCGCTGTGGGCGTGGCGCTGGGCGTCAGCGTGCTGCTCACGGTGGCTGTCGGGCTGGCGCTGCCGGTGGCGGTTGGCCCGAGGGTCCCGCGGCTGAGAGGGGGGCGGGAGTGGAGTGGAGTGGCGGCTCTTTGAGACAGAGGTGGCCACCCCTCCCGTCAACAAGCCCCCATGGTCAACCTGATGCCCACTGCAGGCGATTTCTGGCCTTGTTGAAAAATAACTGTAAACGCTTCAGGAACCAAAACTGCATCAGAGGTGATGGGTGGCCGTACTGGCAAGATGCCGCGCTCCAAAGGGGTGGTGGATTTTCTGGACCGTAAAAAATATCACGAGTCGAGAACCTTTTCGGGGAAATACAACAGAGTTGAACCCAAATCTTGAGATATTATCCGTTCCAATGGTTGAAAACTGGAAAATGCCAACCTCTTAAACTCGGAAAAAGTCATTCAGAATGGAACAGAAACCGAAATGCGGAGCATCAGCGAATCATTCCAACAAAAATCAGACGGAAACCCCGAAAATGGGAGACCTGCACACCATTCCGTTCATCGGGGAGTATGCTGCCCATTTTCCATCCCGGGCTGCTGTGTGCAGACGCATTGCCGGGACTGGCCGTCGCAGGGGCCCTCGCCGGTGTCCCGGAGGGCGTCGCCGTGCCGGTCGCGCTGGCCGTCGCGGTGTCCGACCCGTGGCCGTCGGCGTGCTGCTGGGCGTGGCCGTGGTGGTTGCCGTCTCACTGGCGGACGCTGTCGCTGTGGGCGTGGCGCTGGGCGTCAGCGTGCTGCTCACGGTGGCTGTCGGGCTGGCGCTGCCGGTGGCGGTTGGCCCGAGGGTCCCGCGGCTGAGAGGGGGGCGGGAGTGGAGGGAGTGGCGGCTCTTTGAGACAGAGGTGGCCACCCCTCCCGTCAACAAGCCCCCCATGGTCAACCTGATGCCCACTGCAGGCGATTTCTGGCCTTGTTGAAAAATAACTGTAAACGCTTCAGGAACCAAAACTGCATCAGAGGTGATGGGTGGCCGTACTGGCAAGATGCCGCGCTCCAAAGGGGTGGTGGATTTTCTGGACCGTAAAAAATATCACGAGTCGAGAACCTTTTCGGGGAAATACAACAGAGTTGAACCCAAATCTTGAGATATTATCCGTTCCAATGGTTGAAAACTGGAAAATGCCAACCTCTTAAACTCGGAAAAAGTCATTCAGAATGGAACAGAAACCGAAATGCGGAGCATCAGCGAATCATTCCAACAAAATCAGACGGAAACCCCGAAAATGGGAGACCTGCAACCATTCCGTTCATCGGGCGAGTATGCTGCCCATTTTCCATCCCGGGCTGCTGTGTGCAGACGCATTGCCGGGACTGGCCGTCGCAGGGGCCCTCGCCGGTGTCCCGGAGGGCGTCGCCGTGCCGGTCGCGCTGGCCGTCGCGGTGTCCGACCCCGTGGCCGTCGGCGTGCTGCTGGGCGTGGCCGTGGTGGTTGCCGTCTCACTGGCGGACGCTGTCGCTGTGGGCGTGGCGCTGGGCGTCAGCGTGCTGCTCACGGTGGCTGTCGGGCTGGCGCTGCCGGTGGCGGTTGGCCCGAGGGTCCCGCGGCTGAGAGGGGGGCGGGAGTGGAGGGAGTGGCGGCTCTTTGAGACAGAGGTGGCCACCCCTCCCGTCAACAAGCCCCCCATGGTCAACCTGATGCCCACTGCAGGCGATTTCTGGCCTTGTTGAAAAATAACTGTAAACGCTTCAGGAACCAAAACTGCATCAGAGGTGATGGGTGGCCGTACTGGCAAGATGCCGCGCTCCAAAGGGGTGGTGGATTTTCTGGACCGTAAAAAATATCACGAGTCGAGAACCTTTTCGGGGAAATACAACAGAGTTGAACCCAAATCTTGAGATATTATCCGTTCCAATGGTTGAAAACTGGAAAATGCCAACCTCTTAAACTCGGAAAAAGTCATTCAGAATGGAACAGAAACCGAAATGCGGAGCATCAGCGAATCATTCCAACAAAAATCAGACGGAAACCCCGAAAATGGGAGACCTGCAACCATTCCGTTCATCGGGCGAGTATGCTGCCCATTTTCCATCCCGGGCTGCTGTGTGCAGACGCATTGCCGGGACTGGCCGTCGCAGGGGCCCTCGCCGGTGTCCCGGAGGGCGTCGCCGTGCCGGTCGCGCTGGCCGTCGCGGTGTCCGACCCCGTGGCCGTCGGCGTGCTGCTGGGCGTGGCCGTGGTGGTTGCCGTCTCACTGGCGGACGCTGTCGCTGTGGGCGTGGCGCTGGGCGTCAGCGTGCTGCTCACGGTGGCTGTCGGGCTGGCGCTGCCGGTGGCGGTTGGCCCGAGGGTCCCGCGGCTGAGAGGGGGCGGGAGTGGAGGGAGTGGCGGCTCTTTGAGACAGAGGTGGCCACCCCTCCCGTCAACAAGCCCCCCATGGTCAACCTGATGCCCACTGCAGGCGATTTCTGGCCTTGTTGAAAAATAACTGTAAACGCTTCAGGAACCAAAACTGCATCAGAGGTGATGGGTGGCCGTACTGGCAAGATGCCGCGCTCCAAAGGGGTGGTGGATTTTCTGGACCGTAAAAAATATCACGAGTCGAGAACCTTTTCGGGGAAATACAACAGAGTTGAACCCAAATCTTGAGATATTATCCGTTCCAATGGTTGAAAACTGGAAAATGCCAACCTCTTAAACTCGGAAAAAGTCATTCAGAATGGAACAGAAACCGAAATGCGGAGCATCAGCGAATCATTCCAACAAAAATCAGACGGAAACCCCGAAAATGGGAGACCTGCAACCATTCCGTTCATCGGGCGAGTATGCTGCCCATTTTCCATCCCGGGCTGCTGTGTGCAGACGCATTGCCGGGACTGGCCGTCGCAGGGGCCCTCGCCGGTGTCCCGGAGGGCGTCGCCGTGCCGGTCGCGCTGGCCGTCGCGGTGTCCGACCCCGTGGCCGTCGGCGTGCTGCTGGGCGTGGCCGTGGTGGTTGCCGTCTCACTGGCGGACGCTGTCGCTGTGGGCGTGGCGCTGGGCGTCAGCGTGCTGCTCACGGTGGCTGTCGGGCTGGCGCTGCCGGTGGCGGTTGGCCCGAGGGTCCCGCGGCTGAGAGGGGGGCGGGAGTGGAGGGAGTGGCGGCTCTTTGAGACAGAGGTGGCCACCCCTCCCGTCAACAAGCCCCCCATGGTCAACCTGATGCCCACTGCAGGCGATTTCTGGCCTTGTTGAAAAATAACTGTAAACGCTTCAGGAACCAAAACTGCATCAGAGGTGATGGGTGGCCGTACTGGCAAGATGCCGCGCTCCAAAGGGGTGGTGGATTTTCTGGACCGTAAAAAATATCACGAGTCGAGAACCTTTTCGGGGAAATACAACAGAGTTGAACCCAAATCTTGAGATATTATCCGTTCCAATGGTTGAAAACTGGAAAATGCCAACCTCTTAAACTCGGAAAAAGTCATTCAGAATGGAACAGAAACCGAAATGCGGAGCATCAGCGAATCATTCCAACAAAAATCAGACGGAAACCCCGAAAATGGGAGACCTGCAAACCATTCCGTTCATCGGGCGAGTATGCTGCCCATTTTCCATCCCGGGCTGCTGTGTGCAGACGCATTGCCGGGACTGGCCGTCGCAGGGGCCCTCGCCGGTGTCCCGGAGGGCGTCGCCGTGCCGGTCGCGCTGGCCGTCGCGGTGTCCGACCCCGTGGCCGTCGGCGTGCTGCTGGGCGTGGCCGTGGTGGTTGCCGTCTCACTGGCGGACGCTGTCGCTGTGGGCGTGGCGCTGGGCGTCAGCGTGCTGCTCACGGTGGCTGTCGGGCTGGCGCTGCCGGTGGCGGTTGGCCCGAGGGTCCCGCGGCTGAGAGGGGGGCGGGAGTGGAGGGAGTGGCGGCTCTTTGAGACAGAGGTGGCCACCCCTCCCGTCAACAAGCCCCCATGGTCAACCTGATGCCCACTGCAGGCGATTTCTGGCCTTGTTGAAAAATAACTGTAAACGCTTCAGGAACCAAAACTGCATCAGAGGTGATGGGTGGCCGTACTGGCAAGATGCCGCGCTCCAAAGGGGTGGTGGATTTTCTGGACCGTAAAAAATATCACGAGTCGAGAACCTTTTCGGGAAATACAACAGAGTTGAACCCAAATCTTGAGATATTATCCGTTCCAATGGTTGAAAACTGGAAAATGCCAACCTCTTAAACTCGGAAAAAGTCATTCAGAATGGAACAGAAACCGAAATGCGGAGCATCAGCGAATCATTCCAACAAAAATCAGACGGAAACCCCGAAAATGGGAGACCTGCAAACCATTCCGTTCATCGGGCGAGTATGCTGCCCATTTTCCATCCCGGGCTGCTGTGTGCAGACGCATTGCCGGGACTGGCCGTCGCAGGGGCCCTCGCCGGTGTCCCGGAGGGCGTCGCCGTGCCGGTCGCGCTGGCCGTCGCGGTGTCCGACCCCGTGGCCGTCGGCGTGCTGCTGGGCGTGGCCGTGGTGGTTGCCGTCTCACTGGCGGACGCTGTCGCTGTGGGCGTGGCGCTGGGCGTCAGCGTGCTGCTCACGGTGGCTGTCGGGCTGGCGCTGCCGGTGGCGGTTGGCCCGAGGGTCCCGCGGCTGAGAGGGGGGCGGGAGTGGAGGGAGTGGCGGCTCTTTGAGACAGAGGTGGCCACCCCTCCCGTCAACAAGCCCCCCATGGTCAACCTGATGCCCACTGCAGGCGATTTCTGGCCTTGTTGAAAAATAACTGTAAACGCTTCAGGAACCAAAACTGCATCAGAGGTGATGGGTGGCCGTACTGGCAAGATGCCGCGCTCCAAAGGGGTGGTGGATTTTCTGGACCGTAAAAAATATCACGAGTCGAGAACCTTTTCGGGGAAATACAACAGAGTTGAACCCAAATCTTGAGATATTATCCGTTCCAATGGTTGAAAACTGGAAAATGCCAACCTCTTAAACTCGGAAAAAGTCATTCAGAATGGAACAGAAACCGAAATGCGGAGCATCAGCGAATCATTCCAACAAAAATCAGACGGAAACCCCGAAAATGGGAGACCTGCAAACCATTCCGTTCATCGGGCGAGTATGCTGCCCATTTTCCATCCCGGGCTGCTGTGTGCAGACGCATTGCCGGGACTGGCCGTCGCAGGGGCCCTCGCCGGTGTCCCGGAGGGCGTCGCCGTGCCGGTCGCGCTGGCCGTCGCGGTGTCCGACCCCGTGGCCGTCGGCGTGCTGCTGGGCGTGGCCGTGGTGGTTGCCGTCTCACTGGCGGACGCTGTCGCTGTGGGCGTGGCGCTGGGCGTCAGCGTGCTGCTCACGGTGGCTGTCGGGCTGGCGCTGCCGGTGGCGGTTGGCCCGAGGGTCCCGCGGCTGAGAGGGGGCGGGAGTGGAGGGAGTGGCGGCTCTTTGAGACAGAGGTGGCCACCCCTCCCGTCAACAAGCCCCCCATGGTCAACCTGATGCCCACTGCAGGCGATTTCTGGCCTTGTTGAAAAATAACTGTAAACGCTTCAGGAACCAAAACTGCATCAGAGGTGATGGGTGGCCGTACTGGCAAGATGCCGCGCTCCAAAGGGGTGGTGGATTTTCTGGACCGTAAAAAATATCACGAGTCGAGAACCTTTTCGGGGAAATACAACAGAGTTGAACCCAAATCTTGAGATATTATCCGTTCCAATGGTTGAAAACTGGAAAATGCCAACCTCTTAAACTCGGAAAAAGTCATTCAGAATGGAACAGAAACCGAAATGCGGAGCATCAGCGAATCATTCCAACAAAAATCAGACGGAAACCCCGAAAATGGGAGACCTGCAACCATTCCGTTCATCAGGCGAGTATGCTGCCCATTTTCCATCCCGGGCTGCTGTGTGCAGACGCATTGCCGGGACTGGCCGTCGCAGGGGCCCTCGCCGGTGTCCCGGAGGGCGTCGCCGTGCCGGTCGCGCTGGCCGTCGCGGTGTCCGACCCCGTGGCCGTCGGCGTGCTGCTGGGCGTGGCCGTGGTGGTTGCCGTCTCACTGGCGGACGCTGTCGCTGTGGGCGTGGCGCTGGGCGTCAGCGTGCTGCTCACGGTGGCTGTCGGGCTGGCGCTGCCGGTGGCGGTTGGCCCGAGGGTCCCGCGGCTGAGAGGGGGCGGGAGTGGAGGGGAGTGGCGGCTCTTTGAGACAGAGGTGGCCACCCCTCCGTCAACAAGCCCCCCATGGTCAACCTGATGCCCACTGCAGGCGATTTCTGGCCTTGTTGAAAAATAACTGTAAACGCTTCAGGAACCAAAACTGCATCAGAGGTGATGGGTGGCCGTACTGGCAAGATGCGCGCTCCAAAGGGGTGGTGGATTTTCTGGACCGAAAATATCACGAGCGAGAACCTTTTCGGGGAAATACAACAGAGTTGAACCCAAATCTTGAGATATTATCCGTTCCAATGTTGAAAACTGGAAAATGCCAACCTCTTAAACTCGGAAAAAGTCATTCAGAATGGAACAGAAACCGAAATGCGGAGCATCAGCGAATCATTCCAACAAAAATCAGACGGAAACCCCGAAAATGGAGACCTGCAACCATTCCGTTCATCGGCGAGTATGCTGCCCATTTTCCATCCCGGGCTGCTGTGTGCAGACGCATTGCCGGGACTGGCCGTCGCAGGGGCCCTCGCCGGTGTCCCGGAGGGCGTTCGCCGTGCCGGTCGCGCTGGCCGTCGCGGTGTCCGACCCCGTGGCGTCGGCGTGCTGCTGGGCGTGGCCGTGTGGTGGTTGCCGTCTCACTGGCGGACGCTGTCGCTGTGGGCGTGCGCTGGGCGTCAGCGTGCTGCTCACGGTGGCTGTCGGGCTGGCGCTGCGTGGCGGCGGTGGGGCCCGAGGGTCCCGCGGCTGAGAGGGGGCGGGAGTGGAGGGGAGTGGCGGCTCTTTGAGACAGAGGTGGCCACCCCTCCCGTCACAAGCCCCCCATGGTCAACCTGATGCCCACTGCAGGTGATTTCTGGCCTTTTGAAAAATAACTGTAAACGCTTCAGGAACCAAAACTGCATCAGAGGTGATGGGTGGCCGTACTGGCAAGATGCCGCGCTCCAAAGGGGTGGTGGATTTTCTGGACCGAAAAATATCACGAGTCGAACCTTTTCGGGGAAATACAACAGAGTTGAACCCAAATCTTGAGATATTATCCGTTCCAATGGTTGAAAACTGGAAAATGCCAACCTCTTAAACTCGGAAAAAGTCATTCAGAATGGAACAGGAAACCGAAATGCGGAGCATCAGCGAATCATTCCAACAAAAATCAGACGGAAACCCCGAAAATGGGGAGACCTGCACACCATTCCGGTCATCGGCGAGTATGCTGCCCATTTTCCATCCCGGGCTGCTGTGTGCAGACGCATTGCCGGGACTGGCCGTCGCAGGGGCCCTCGCCGGTGTCCCGGAGGGCGTCGCTGCGGTCGCGCTGGCCGTCGCGGTGTCCGACCCCGTGGCCGTCGGCGTGCTGCTGGGCGTGGCCGTGGTGGTTGCCGTCTCACTGGCGGACGCTGTCGCTGTGGGCGTTGGCGCTGGGCGTCAGCGTGCTGCTCACGGTGGCTGTCGGGCTGGGCGGCTGCGGTGGCGGTTGGCCGAGGGTCCCGCGGCTGAGAGGGGGCGGGAGTGGAGGGAGTGGCGGCTCTTTGAGACAGAGGTGGCCACCCCTCCCGTCAAACAAGCCCCCCATGGTCAACCTGATGCCCACTGCAGGCGATTTCTGGCTTGTTGAAAATAACTGTAAAACGCTTCAGGAACCAAAACTGCATCAGAGGTGATGGGTGG
>CAAHFI010766176.1:0-10743 GCA_900893395.1 Euglena gracilis
TTTCTTACACTGTCAGCTTTTAACTGTTTTTGCCTTTTCCTTCCCCAAATATTAAAGGAATACCCATCTCCTTTTTTCCCCACCAAAACAAAGAACTAGGCCGGGCACTGTGAGCCAAGTTGTCCACCAGGCGGCATGCACCACCATGACACTTTTTTAGATAGGATGATATATTCGTAATGCTGCAATTTGTATTGCAGAACCTGGAGTAGTACTATCTCGCATGCCACTGTACATTCTGCGGATCTGCCCCTTCCTTCACAGATGGTATTACTTTATTCATGTCATCAAAAGCCTGACCAAATGCAATTTCAAGCTCAGATCTCCGATTGGAGTACATTGTGGAACTGAATTTGCAAAGTCACAACGTGGTTTGCATTGTGCTCTTAATAAGCCCAGAGATATTTAAAAACTGATAGTTAAGTGAAAGACTTTTATTTTTGTTTCTCTTCTGGTTCTGTTCCCAAGGGCAGGTGTAAGTAGGCCGACAGGCTTTGGGAATATAGTCAGGGGACGTACACTTGGTAGCATTTTAGGATTCCTTCCTACGCCTCTTCTCCCGCCCTCTCTCTTCAGCTGACTTCATACAGTGAGTGGTGCTGAGCCTATAGGCTACAACGAACCACAAACTGTTTGGCGCCAACTTCCAAGTACAGGTACAAGGTTTAGGAGGCTCTGGGCAGTATACGCTGCCACATCCTTCTAAGTTTGTTCATTTGCTTACCTTTTTGTGTTTCTTTGTGTTGTTTCTGCAATTTAAAATGTGCAGAGCTCAAGCACCAACACACGCATCGATTATCAAGCATTGAATAGTTCTTTGGGAAGCTCCTGTTATTTTTTGTCACAGGAGGAATATAGGCGCCCTGAAAGTTTGGACACCTTCAGCTCTATCGAGCATTCCACCACCCAAGGTGTGCCACACTTCGTGGTTCCCTTCCCCAGTTCCATTGAGCATCCCTCAAACCCAATTGCTCAGCTCCACTCTTCTCAACCCCTGTGGGCTTTTGTTTTCCGCCTCGTGTTCGATGCCCCAGAAGGGCCGGTGCCCCTCACCGTCCCGAGCTAGACGCCAATTACCGGCCCGAGAATCAAACCCACGACCTCCCGGTTCCTCGGGTGTCGTCATGCCTCCAGACCACCGGTGGGGACTCAAAGGAGGTCCTCACCTGGCAGTTCACTGGTATCCCGCCAGGCAGCCTCCTGTGCCCCCTGGGCCGCTCCGCAATATCCCATAGTCGTGTATCAACCCACGCGATCCACACACCCCAACAGGGTGCACGCCTAACGGCGCCTCAACCTACAGGTAATGCCCCCTCACCGTGTGTGTTACATCTACAGGTGTGTGTTTGTTTGTGTGTGTGTCAATCATCCCCGCACATCGGTGTTCAGCTCCATCGAGCAACCTGTAGCTCAACGGGCAGAAACCCTTTTGTTGGAAAGCCAACCGGCTGACAGTTATTCCTCCAGCGAGATCTGGCACTAATGCCGATAGGCACATTTGATTCTGAGGCTGTTGCGCCACAACAACCTTTTGTTGAGGGTGGGGTAGAAACGCCATGTCTTGTCCAGCCCCCAACGTGCTCCCACTTCCAAGTCCTATCAGAAAGTTGCCAGCACTACCCGATACGGCATCTTATCTTGCATTGCATTGTATGGATGTTGAAAATTTGCGCCAAAGTTTTCCGACGCATTTGAAGGCACCATTGCACAAAAATTCTAAAAAGTAAGTGATACAGTGTGTGAAACACAATCCCGCAATGATGCTATTTTTTCACACGTGCAACATTGTTTGAAGGCTTTGTCTGATCAACTGGGGCTGTGCGCAGCCTGAAGCAGGACCTGGGCGCAAATTTTTGTGAATTAGGACTGAGCGCACGCGCTGACATCTGGTGCCTGGCACATTTTATATATCTATTTCACAGGCAACCCTCATGAGACAGTTGCAGGGAAGGCGGGCCCTATTTATCCATTAAATTGATCAGGAGTTTCACCATGGTTGACAGAAAGGCTGGGTGTGAGTTGCGACGCGCTCGCCTGGGTTCAGATTTGTAATTTGGCTGTGTGCAGGCTTCATTTGCGGTGTGTGCTCCGGCCCCCCTGTTGAGGAGTTTGGCATCAGATTTTACCGGTATCTGTGGGGTAATTCTGTAATTGTGCACGTTACATTTCTCCGTCTCCCCTGCGATTGGTGTTGGTGCCATGCCCCGGCAGAGGAATAAACGGTACCCAAAGCGCAAGGAAAGGGGAAAAAAACTGCGCCAACGGAGGTGGCGGACAGGTTCCACAATTGCCTTACAGCGGTTAATCTAGCGTTGACATTGACACAAGTGCCATGTGTGGGAATCAGGCCTTTGAGTGGCCAGTTGGCTACAGATGCCCAGTCCAGCCATGGTCAGTCTGGGAATGTGCCAGTTGGTTTGGAGCCAGTGGCTGATTCAACAGTTGCAGACATGATGACACATTCCGGCATTGCGGATGGCTTGATGACACATTCCGTCAATGGTGATGGTTTGATGACACATTCCGTCATTGGCGATTCTTGCATCATTGTGTGTCCTGGCATGCCAGAACCTGGCATCACACCCCATGGTGGCATGCCCGATGACGGGCTACAAAAAAATGACCAGATTGGTGGTCCAGGCATCATGCACTCACCTGGAATGCCGGAACCTGGCATCATTCCCACTGGTGGCATGCTGGATGACGGCCAAACGAGAGGGCATCGGAGACTACGACATTGGTGATGTGCATGATGATGGCCGTTCTGTCCAAGAATTCCAGAGACCGGCCCATTGCGATGGGTTTTGCTGGGCAGATCGCCCCTGCCGGTGCCCGAAACCAATGGAGATCCAGGGAAGCAGCCCCATCAACTCAACTGCAGACCCGTATGCTGCCATCATGGCCAACATCGTGAAGGCGGCACAGCAGGTCACATGGCAAGAGACCGAATCCCCGCGTGGTTCGGCCCGGGAGTTTTCGGTGCTGGCCATGATGGGGCGTGCAACCCCAGGTGCCGCCGAAGCCCCGTACAATTTCTCAGGGGAAACGAAGGAGAAGTCCCCATGGACATCGCCGCCAGCCTCGAGGCCTCCAGGCTGGCCAACCAGGAGTTCCACTTCGAGGCAGAGGGGGCCCAGTGGCCTTGCGACGGCGAAACTATTGACGGGAACTGAGAAGCGGAGACGCCGACGAGCCAGGCTCGAGCACCACCGGGCCACATAGCCCACCATGCCCAGAGGGTCGCAGTTGTGGTTGGTGCATGTGCTCGGGTTTTAGAAAACGAAAGAGGTGCCACAACCCGAGTCGAAGAGACGGGACTAGGCGTGGCGAAGAGTTCTATCCAGGGGGTTCCACCTTAGGGGATATATGGGGATAACCATTGGGGAGTGGTTGGGAGCGTGAGTTTCGGCCCCTCCCAATTCAGCTTTGAGGCATCGGGAATTGAGTTTCCAGTTGGGGGTGTGAGTCTCGACCCCTCCCACCTGGGTCATTGTGCGTTTTGGTGTTTTGCTTCGGGAACGTGTGTCACTGCCTCCCGAGAACATTGTTCAGAGACACTTCCCAGAGTTCCAGTCCAACGGCGGTGGAAAATGGGAAATGTTCTTGCCTTTTACCCTGTGCGTGCCGAGGCCCCGGGGAGAGGAGAGTCGTGTATTTTGGGAACAGCCCTGTGAGTGTTTGGAACCCAGGGGTTTATTTCTGTCAGTGGAGTTATTTTTTGTATTTTTTTGGCCAACAGGCAGGTTTTCAGAGTGTGTGTTTCGACCTCTGGGCGTTTTTGCTGTGGATTCTGCCAGTTGTCCTTGTGTCCTTGTTTAATTCTTCCCCCCCTGTGTGAAGTCCGATCCACAAAAATTTGCAAAGCCTCCCAGAGGAGATCGGAGAACCCCCCCGGACGAGTCTGGACCTCCCGATGGGCAAGACGGCGGTGGCCTTCGACAACTGAGTCTTATGTTTCGCAGTCGACCCATTATTCGCTTTAGACCAGATTCTTTTCCTATTTTTGCATTGAATTCTTAGTCGTTCGGTTTCTTATCCCCCGCGCCGCGCGCTCAGTCCTAATTCACAAAAATTTGCGTCCAAGTCCTTCTTCAGGCTGCGTACACTCCCTCCGCCACAAAAATTGCTGGGCAATTTTTAAACGACTCCTGTGCAGCCTGAACTCCCTTGACCTTGTCCCCAGGGGAGGGGATCCCGTCCGTCCCCCCGGGGGGTCGATACTCGCCCCGGGGGGTCCCGTCCGTCGCCCCCGGGGGCGCTGACATCTGGCGCCTGGCACATTTTCTATATCAATTTCACAGGCAACTCTCATGAGACAGTTGCAGGGAAGGAGGCCCCTATTTATCCATTAAATTGATCAGGAGTTTCCCCTTGGTTGACAGAAAGGCTGGGTGTGAGTTGCGACCCCCTCGCCTGGGTTCCGATTTGTGATTTGGCTGTGTGCAGGCTTTTTTGGGGGTGTGTGCTCCGGCCCCCCCTGTTGAGGAGTTTGGCATCAGATTTTACCGGTATCTGTGGGGCAATTCTGTGATTGTGCACGGTACACTACCCCATCTCCCCTGCGATTGGTGTTGGTGTCATGCCCGGGAAGAGGAAAAAAATGTACCCAAAGCGCAAGGGAAAGGGGAAAAAACCTGCTCCAACGGAGGTGGCGGACAGGTTCCAAAGCCAATTACGGAAATTTTTCCACAATTGCAGCAAAGGTTGCATGAACACCACAAACAAATATCCTGATTTGGGACAGTTTATCACATTGGAGCAGTTTTTGTCACATTCGCAACTGCTTTTCAGGAAGCGCAACAGCGCATTCTCCAGTTGAGCGGTGATTCGGCGAATTTTTGCTCACTTTACTGCCCAAGCACGCAAGAGTTTTTCCTCCCGCATTTGTGTGCAAGAATTGGAGCAAAGACGTTTTCGATTGGAGCGGAAATCTTGCCTTTGCGGTGATGTTCCAGCTGAAATTGCGAGTTTTTGCACTCAAATCGTGATTGTCGCGAGTAAGATTGAGAATTTGAAACGACAATGGCAGAAAGACACAGTCGAAATTAGAACCGCGTGACGGATTTGCAGAACCGCAATGCGGTAAAACGTGCACTTATACCGGATATTAGCCGGTTCAAGGCCACCATGTCTGATTTGCAAAAAAAGTTGCAACAGGATATTGGTAGCATTGAAGCCGCTTTGCAAAAGAGATTTCCTGCTATGCGGAATGTACCGGTAAAATACGAGATGTCACGGGTATACAAACCGCGATAGCGGATTTGCATTGCGACATGCGTTATTTGAACACAAAAATGTCAAAGGTGTAATCACCACCACCAGACGCATTTTCGTCACGATTAACCACACCAACACCCACACCAATACACTGGGAACAGGGTTGTGCTCAAAAGAATGAGTGAAAATTTTCAAGTTATGCAAGAATTTTTTGACGGACTCGTGAATACTGGGAAAGCGGTAAAACTGCATGCCACAAATTTGCGAAATAACCTTATTGCGCTATGCGCGCAAGTTTTTGTGTTCATGGAACAGCCAATGGCTAAAAAGGCAAAAATCTGCTTGGACCAGCTCACCAAGCCATCTGCACAAATCGAGGCCACTTCCAGTGCGATACGCTCTTTAGTGGAACAAATTCAAGAACTGGACACTGACTTTGGTTCAATTTTACAAGGTTTCCAGTCGATTTTAGACAAAATCCTGCATTAGAATGAGTTACCCTCATACCAAAAGTGAATAAAGTGTTTGCAGGAGTACGTGAGTCTGATATCTGACAATTTGCAAGTATTTGACCATTTGGAGCACAGTGTGCACGATTTAGCGACATAATTGGACCAAGTACACACACAATTGCGTTCCGTACAACAAAACGCCCATACGGGTATGGTTAGCACATTTGCTGAATCTTCCAGCTCAACAAGCGCTATTCGCGCACCCGTTGCAGAGTCCACCAGCACATTGCAAACAAACCACGTTTCCGCTCATGTGGAGGTCCGCCACGTAGTGTTACCAGTCCCGATGGACAAGTTTTCCGATGATGAGTCGGGTTTTCAATGGAGACCCATACCTAACCCCCTCTTAAATCCGTCCGAATTAATTTGCGGTATAAGCCGCACCCCCACAGCCGGTTTTGATCACACCTCGCAAATGCGCTTGGTAGTACCACCGGTAAAGCCACGTAACATGTTCAGACCCCATTCGCTGCCGCGTCACTATTCGCGCATTCGCGAAACGCCGAATATACGGGGTACATATGGTACACCTGGTGGTATGTTGCGTGCGCAATCACAAAACATACCCGACAACACACTGGGTGCAACCACCGGTGTTACCAAACATGGAGCCATTTCATGCCCGGGCCCACCCCCCAGGAATACCACCGAAGGGACAGGGGTTTGTCAGAAAGATTTCAAAGGCACCATCGCAATCGCGAATACGGTGAGGCCTCAATGGGACTGATATACAACATGGAAACAAGAGCACAAGACAACGCCGGACGACCTCAAACAGTACATGGAGTTTGCCACCTGCACACAGACAAATCACATGTGAAATTGTAATTTGCAACTCCTAATTGTCTCTTTTTAAAGCCTAAATCCAAAATAGCAGCACAAATCCAGGGAGTGGCAATGCAAGGCCTTAGCGGCTCTCACACTCCCCTTCTCCGGCGAGATTTTACGGGCTTTTGGACCAAAAAAATTGAGAAAACACACAGAAGCGACGTTACGCCGTGCAGTGGATACGCGGTCCCGTCCCCTTGGGCTGCCATGTCCATACTTCGTGGTTTCCGCTCTGTTCTTTTCGGGAAACCGTGGAAGCTCGACATTACTTCCTGAACGGGGGAAGCCGAGCCCCCCCGTACACCGTGTCCCAGAGCCAGAAGGCCCCATTGAAGCGGTCCACAGTGCAGGCGGGCCAGAAAATATGCATGTAGAACTGGCCACATAAAATCTCGTAGACATCTTCACTAGCCACTTGGGACCCACAGTCACGGGACAAGCCGGGCATCACCACCACTCAGTCAGCGGGTGGGTCGCCACAGACATGTCGAAGTCGGGCACAGCCACCACGGAGACAGGGGTAGAAAAAATACCACAGGGAAGGCGAGCTACACAGCCACACAGGACTGGGCATCAGCCTGCCAGACAGAGAGCTGCAGATCAACATTGTAATGCCCTGGCCACAGCCAAGGGCTTCCGCCGTCGTGTTCTTTTGCAGGTTTCGATGGCAACAAGCCGTTTGTTGCCCCAGGCTCTCCAGCACTGCAAATTGAGACAATCTCATCACGATCCACAGCCACCCATGGCTCCATCTGGATTGCCACAGATCTTGTCATGCCGTCTGTCTTTTCCTCAACACTCAGCCTTAGGCACCCAATGTGTCTCACAGACATGCTCTTCAGAACCTTCATCCGATGACACTTGCAATCACACCCAGTGTGCTCACCAGAACGGCATGAATATCCCAGTAATGGACAAACGTGACGTACTGTTTGTGAAGGCCCAGGGTCCGAACCAGGACGCTGGCTTTGCCAGATTTCCCATCTCCCAATCTGGCATCTCTCTGGGGGGGACACCCCCTGCCTGTGGCTTTGGCCATTCCACCTGGAGGGTTTTGATCTCCAAAATATAGACATCTTAAAGTCTTCCCGAATCCCAGTCTTCACCTTGCAGTCTACAAGACCACGCCGGACGACCTCAAACAGAACACGGAGTTTGCCACCTGCACACAGACAAATCACGTGTTAAATTGTAATTTGCAACTCCTAACTGTCTGTTTTTAAAGCCTAAAACCAAAATAGCAGCACAAATCCAGGGAATGGCAATGCAAGGCCTGAGCGGCTCTCACACTCCCCTTCTCGGGCGAGATTTTCCGGGCTTTTGGACCCGAAAAATCGAGAAAACACACAGAAGCGACGTTACGCCGTGCAGTGGAAACCTGGTCCCGTCCCCTTGGGCTGCCATGTCCATACTTCGTGGTTTCCGCTCTCTTCCTTTCGGGAAACCGTGAAGACTTCCCGAATGGGTGAAGCCGAGCCCCGTCGTACACCGTGTCACAGAGCCAGAAGGCCCCCTTGAAGCGGTCCACAGTGCACACACGCCAGAAAATATGCATGTAGAACTGGCAACACAAAAACTCACAGACATATCCACTAGCCATTTGAGGCTCACAGCCATGGCACCAGCCGGGCATCACCACCACTCAGTCAGCGGGTGGGTCGCCACAGATATGTCGAAGTCAGGCACAGCACCCCAGAGACAGCGGTAGAAATAATTACAAAGGGAAGGCGAGCTAGACAGCCACACAGGACTGGGAATCAGCCTGCCAGACAGAGAGCTGCAGATCAAAATTGCAATGCTCTGGCCACAGCAAATGCCTTCCGCCGTCGCCTTCTCATTGCAGGTTTCGATGGCAACATGCCGTTTGTAGCCCCAGGCTCTCCAGCACTGCAAATTGAGTCAATCTCATCACGATCCACAGCCACCTAATAACTCATGCACACTTTGCTCCAAATGGTCAACAACCTGCCAATTGTCGGTTATCCGACCCACATCCTCCTGCAAACGCCTAATCCGCCTACGGTATGAGGGTAGCTCATCCAAAAGCGGGAGATTGTCAGAAATTGACTGAAAATCGTGAGAAATTGTACCAAAACCAGTGTCCAATTCCTGTACTCTTGTCACCAGTGTGCGCATCGCACTGGAAACGTTCTCCAATTGTGGAGATGGCTTGGTGGGTTGGTCCGAATGCGGATCTTTGACTTTTTCAGCCATTGGCTGTTTCTGCAACACTGAAACTTGCGCGGATAGCGCGATAAGGTCATTTTGCAGTTTTGTGACATCCTGCTTTGCCGTTTTCTCGGTGTTCATGTGACTGTCACAAAATCCTTGCATGATTTGGTGATTTTCCGTGCGCATTTCAGCGCGAATCTGGTCCGAGTGTGTGTTTGGGAGTGTGGGGGTTGGTGTTGGTAACGGTAATGTGCCTTGGGGTGGTGATTGCACCTGAAGCATTTTTGTGCTAATTTCTTGCATGCGTTTGTGCAAATCCGCTATCGCGGTGTGAATGCCGGTAACATCCGGGATCCTACCAGCTACTTCCGCATAGCGGGTGTGCAACTTAGCCAATGAGGCTTCAATGTTACCAACATCCTGTTGTAACTGTTTGTGCAAATCGGACATGATGGCCTTGAGTCCGCTAATATCCGGTGTTGGTGCACGGGTCGCGGCATTGCGGTTCTGCAAATCCGCTATTGCGGTTCGGAATTCCATTGTGTCATTCTGCCACTGTTGTTGCAAATTCTCAATCCTACTCGCGATATTCGCGATTTGGGTGTGAAAACTTGCAATTTCAGCGGGAATGTCACCACAATGGCAAAATTTCTGCTCCAATCTAGGAAAACTTTCCTGCAATTGTTGCACATACGTGCGGGGGGCAAAACTTTCATTGGCTTGGGCAGAAAAGTGGGCAAAATTCGCGGAATCACCGCCCAACTGAAAAATGCGCTGTTCCGCTTCTTGAAATGCGGTTGCAAGTGTGGAGAATTGCTCCATTGTAATAAATTGTCCCAAATCAGGTTTTTTGATAGGGGGTCCATGCAACTTTTGCTGCAATTATGGAAAAATTGCCGTAATTGGCTCCAATTGGTGTGATAAGGCTTGCAAACTATATTGCATGTTGGAGAAAATAGCATCATTGCGGGATTGTGTTTCACACATGGCTTCACTCACTTTTTGAAAGTGTTGTGGCAAATGTGCCTGAAAATGTGGGTCCAAACCTTGTCGCAAAGTTGCTAGGTCCACATTAGTGGATTGAAAATTTGTTTGGCAATATTGACCAACATCACGCACATAACTCCAAAGGCAATTCAGCTTGTGTTCTACAACCTTTTGGTTGTTCTCAACAAAATCCAAAACCTTGTTAAGTGTCATAGCGCAATCCGCTACACAAGTGTGGACATGGGAAATTTGCCGCGTTAGCGGGTGGTCCACTGGAAGATTTGTGACTATGCGCTGAATAACGGTAATGGGTTGAGGGGCATTATTTTCCAACTCTTCCGCATCACTGCTCATAGACTCTGTGGGACTTGTATGATCACGTGAATTCCTCTCTGCAGGTTGTATTCTTTCCTTCTTTTGATTTTGAGTTTTGACTTGTTCAACAACGTCCTATAGGACTGCCAAATCACTTGGCATCTTTTGTCGTGGCCCATAGGGCTTTCTCACCTGCTTGTGCTCTGCCTCTTAATTGGGGAAAAGGGCTTTCAACTTTTATGTTATTTTTTTTTTCCTTTTGTTACTCCCACTTTTTACGTTGCGCACCAAAGGCCGAAAGCGAGGAAAAGGGTTGGACGTACACTTGGTAGCAGTTTAGGTCGTGTGGTGCCTCGCCTATAGGCGACCACAGGCACTACAAGCCGTTTCCGGCCAAAGCCGTACGCACGGGCACGTCCTCTGACGGTTCGCAGTATACGCTGCTTCAAACCTCAGAGTTCGGGTCTCTGCTTACTTTTTATACTATCCCCTCTTTTTGCACTTGTTTCTGCATTTTACACCACAAGTTACACTTGGTTTTCGCATTTTTCCTTTAAAAATGCAGAGCACAACGCCCATTGATTATGCGGCATTGATTGGTTCACTTCGTGGACTTGAACCTGCGGCATCATTGTCTAGCTCTAATGAGCATTCACAACCCCATAGGGGTACACAGGCATTGATCCATTTCAAAGGTAATCCTCCTTCCCCG